>BMAO01005686.1:0-78755 GCA_019973975.1 Trichonephila clavata
TCAAAGTTCTGAACTCTAGAATTATTTTAAGGCTTTTTCCTAAAGCTATATTGAAAAACTAAGATCTCTATTTCGTTATTGTTTTGAAAGATTTGAATTTTTATTTTTTATTACTTGATTTGAATAAAATACTGTTTTTATAATGATACTGGTTATTTAATGAAATAATGATAAAACAATCTTTATTATACTAAGCAATCGACATTAATTTTTGGACAAACTTTAACACATTTAATGCTACCCATGTGTAGCCATTTAAAATAATTATAGAGAAAATAACTTTAAAGAATGAAAATATTGCATAAAAGAAATTTACCTTTACATGAAGAAAAGCATTGTGATTAAAATGGAATAAAAGTTTCATTAATATTTTTTTACAGTATTTAATTTTTCTTTTCCGAACTGTATTACAATATTATTAAGAGTTAAAATAAATAAGTTGTTAATTGTTTTTACAATTTTTAAAAGGATTGTAAATTTTTTTGTACAAGAAAATCAGATATGTATTAAATACGGTAACATTTTCAACTTCATTATTCATTGGCATGTCCTCACTTAGCTCTTAACAAAAATTTTAAAGAATCCTTTTGCGATACTTTACTTTTGCTGTTTACAACAACATTTCTACGGCCTCTATGTACCAAATTTTTAATATACTTTATTATTTGATATCTTTTTCTTTATTCTGGAAAGATTTCCGTAAAAGAATAATAAATGCATTTCTTTTCTTAGAACTCATTGCTATGTTTTGCTTGAAAAATAATAACTCAAGAAATACTTGATGCAACTTCTTAAAGTTTCTATCATGGGAAAAAGTCTTTTTCGTATCATTCAGAACCACAAATATTTGAGAGGAGTTACGCAAATAGAGGGTAGGTATTGAACAATGAAAAAAAAATTGCCATTTTTATGGATAATATTTTCGCTCAGCAAGTCAGAACGCATAAAGATAGAACCCCCATGTTTCCTAGATAAATCCTTAGAAAGCAGACGCACAAAATAAGTTTGAAAACTCCAATATTGGAATTTTTATTACACCTGAGTTAAGGTCCAGGTTCGTAGATTTTCTTCAAATAGTCTGCAGAGCGAGTGAGGTAACTTCTTCCTTTTACTTCTTCTGATGTAATATAAAAGAAAACATTATTTGAAACACTAAGACTGTGAGATAAAACTAAATTATTTCCCCTTTGAAATTTTTATGCAACAAAATATTATAAATTTTTCAGAATGCTATAATATTTGAGACTAAGTTCTCCTTTACTTAAGGCTTAAGAGAACATAAAATCTTGTCAGCATTCTTTTTTCAATTCCTATTATTAGTTCACACTTTCCCTATGTATATTTATGTATATATATATATATATATTATATATATATATATATATATATATATTTTGTTTAAATTTTCAATCGTTAATAAAATACTTATATCGTTGCAAAATATTATAAATTTTTCAGAATGCTATAATATTTGAAACTAAGTTCTCCTCTTACTTAAGGCTTAAGAGAACATAAAATCTTGTCAGCATTCTTTTTTCAATTCCTATTATTAGTTCACCCTTTCCCTATGTATATTTATGTATATATATATATATATATGTCTTGTTTAAATCTTCAATCGTTAATAAAATACTTATGTTCATCCACTCAGGTTCAAATACATTTTTTTAAAGTTGTTGTAGATGGCACTTGGTGTTAATACAGTTTTTTCAAATATTAATTCATTAATTAAACTTAATTAATAAATAAATAGTAAAAAACGAAAATAATGTTTCAACACTTTGTATGAAATGGAAAATCCCTTTTTGTGTCCCTGTAGCGCAATGGATAGCGCGTTCGACTTCTAATCCAAAGGTCGTGCGTACGAATCTTACCTGGGAATGGCTTAATTTCTGAGAATGTAATTTATGAATGAATACATAGTAACGAACAAAAATAATAGTCCAGCATCATATATAGAATGGAAAATCACTTTCCATTTTGCCACTTAAAATTATGATTCTGTCATATGTGTATACATATTTACATTAATAGTAACTATTTAATAAAAAGTAATTAAAAAAAATTTTTTGTTGACCTAAGTAGGAATTGACTTAAAACTTTTTCAAATTTTTTCATATTTATCACAAAGATAATGTTTCAGACGTCTCCGGAAGCGGTATACGGTATCGTTCTATCGCAATCACAGCAGTAGTATCGGAGTTCAACTGTTGTGCACATGTGCCTCTGCTTGATTGCCAGCCCAGTGACACCATAACAGCCAGATTGTGTTAATTTACGCGTTAGGGAGGGTTCAAAATGTTTAAGATGATTGTGCCGATCCCACCGACAATGAAGTGCCTCCTGTAATCCGTTTTTTGAACTCAAGGGAGGTTAAGGCAGTTAGAGTTCACCGTCATCTTATAGAGGTTTATGTTGAAAATGTAATGAGTGATGGAATGGTGAGAATGTAGGTTCGACAATTCAGTAATGGGTGCGCCAGTTTTGCTGATAAAGCGCGGGATGAACGGCCTTCTGTTTATTAAAGGCTTGGGTAAAAAAAGTGAATGAAAAATTTTGTGAAAATTGTACGTTTCACAGTGATAATTGCTTTGCGATGAGTCTCCGCAACGAGCTGTTCAGCAACGGCTCTCTTCAATGGTGGCATCTTTCTTTGAAGATGGCATAGACGAGTTGGTTTCCCGATATGACAAATGTCTGAACAAACCATAAAAATAGTTTCTGACATGCCATTTCATGTAAAAGTCAATCTTGTTTTGATAAAAAAAAATTTATAATGAGTTTTTTCCCCCAAACGGCACTTAGTTTCCGGACACTTCTCATATTACAAGGGTTGTTTTTTAAGTAAGGTCCGTTGTTTTTTAAAAAATAACAACAATATTTAGTTTCAAAAAACCTTTATTTTAGGATTGTACATACTTTTGCCTATTTTTCAACGTAGTTGCCGAGTTTATTAATGCACTTGTCATATATATACCTTAGAACTAAGTTTTGAACATCCTCTTCAAAGAAGTTTGCCGCCTGGCCGGATAGCGAAGAGTTCACGGTCACTTTCACTTCTTCGTTGTCACTGAAGCGCTTCCCGCCAAGACTGAGTTTGAGGAATCGGAAAAGGTGAAAAAATCACTCGGAGTAAGAGAGGCTGTATGGTGCATGCTCAGATAACTTCCCAGCCAAAAAGATTCTATTAAGTCCCGAGTCGTTCGAGAAGTGTGGGGCCTTGCATTGTCGTGGAGGAGCAAAACACCTTTTGATTGCTTCGGAGCTTCCGTAGAGTTGCGCAGTAGGCACCTAAGTTGATTGTTGTTCCTTGTGGTATAAAGTCCATCAGCAAAACTCTGCACCAGTCCCAGAACACTGTTGCCATAATCTTGCACTTTGACTGCGTTTGTTTGGCTTTGACCTTTGCGAGAGAGACCTTGACTCGAACGAGTCGGGACTTAATCAAACCTTTTGACTAGGAGGTTTATAGGTTTGACTAGGAACTATTTTTTAAAGCAAAATAGTGTCGCCATTTTCTAAAAAAACAAACGAACCTTACTTAAAAAACAGTCCTCGTAATAACCTGAAGTGCTCGTTTTATTTTATCTTAAATTGAGTGTTTCATCGTCTGTAGTCCCTTCGTAATCTTACAGCAACGTTAATTAATAGCAAGCCAAACCATTGCGAAAGAAAAGAAAAAGCAAAAACCACTAATTTATATATAGTTTGATCGAAAAGTTTTAATTCCGCACCATTTAATTTAAAAACTATTTCTTTAAAAAAATGGCTCAAGAGATTGAATGTTACCATTCCAAAGACTTTATTCTTGAAACATTCTAAAATGATGCAATAGAATTGCTGCATTAATAAAGAAAGCAAACCACGAGCATAAAAATAAGTATAATGGACTAAATTCATGAAGGTCACGTGATAAATACAATCACGTGTTCTTTATTGAATTCAGCAAACTGACATTAGAGTTGTATTTGTTGTTCTATTTGTAAAATTTAGAAGAATTTGAAATTTAATATCCATGCAAAGATGTTCAAGTATTAAGATTCCTTATATAAAAAAAGTTTTCAAAACTAAAAAAAAAAATATGTGCATTATAAGTGTATTTTTAAATTGAGAGCATTTTATTTACCTATGTGCCTTATGATTATTGATAAATTGCATTATTGTACGTTATTATTAATAAAAATTGTGTGCTTTTTAGAAGAAAGTTTCCGAAAAAAACAAACGATGTCAACATCGAAGCGCATGAACTAATTACCTGGGAACACGTAATTTTTTTTTCGTGTGACTGTGACGTCACAGAATTTTATGAACTTATTGACTGTAAACATGCAATTATCGTTATCTTGTGACTATGATGTCACAGGAATTTAGCCCATTATAATGAATTGAAATCAGAAATGTATTTAATAAAAAGTGAATTGAACTAGCTGAATTTATATAATTTACTTATTAGCAGGTAAGAGGATTTCTCCAATTATTATTTAAATTATAAAGTTTGAAAAAATTTCAACAAAAAGAAACCAACTGAAAACATTTTATTTATTAGGAATATTTACCAATTAATACAAATAAAGAGACATTACGCATGATTCTATTTGAAATATGTTTATCTCTTAAGCCGGGAGCGGGTGCGCGAGGCACAGTGTCACCCCAGGCTCACGAAATCATTGATTCTGGAAAAATTGTTTATTTGTTACCAATGATCTTGATAGTATCCTCCTGCATGGCAGTCTTCATGGTGACCAAAACTTATTTGTTACATATATCCTTCTTTTTTGGGAGTGACAAACCTTTTTTTACAAATCTTAATGTACTTGTTTTGAGTGAGTTCTTTGCTCGGCCACTTTGCCTCCAAAATATTTTCCCCTGTGAGCAACTAAGTGGTTTTAATTGCTATGTTGTGAGACTTATTATGGTTTATAAATGTAAATGAGCAGTATACATATATATAAAAAAAGAAATGTGCATCTGTGATCTTATTGGATGAAGCTGAAACACACGAAGCAAGAGAAGGACTGGCTTAAATAATGCATATTAATCATGTAAGCAAAAATAAATTTGAGAAACGCTTTGAACACGAAACGTTTGAGTTGAAAGCAAAATTTTCAAATGCTACCTAAAGAACTCCATTAAGAAAGACATGAAGCCATAAGTGTATCACAAGACACACTTCACCCTGCGAAAAAGACACAAGCTACAAAAAGGGCAACATGCTATTTGTCGATCATCAAAGGACAATAAAACTACAATAACTTGAACAAAATATGACAGTTTTGCCTGAAAATAATATCCTTGTAATGTTAGCGAAAAGTGTCTGTGATTTGTGTGCTTTATTAAAGTCATGCACATTTGAAATTTCTTGGTTCTGTTTAGTTGATATTTTTTCTCAAATTTTCAAAGAAAAATTGAAAAGTCCTTTAAAGTAGGTAAGCATACTTTCCATTAGTGAAGTTATTCATGATTTTTATCGCGTACAGTAAAAATAATTATAAAAAAAAGGGATTGGGGTGACTCAGTCACCCCGTGTGACAATTAACATTAGTATCGAGTGCGCGCATGCTCCCGAGTTAGAATATAAAGTAAAAAGACCTTAGTGGCAGAAAAAGACAAAAAAAAAAAGAACAAATGATTCATGGTTTTTGTCATGCTAAATAGAGGTTATCATTTGTATAATTAGTAACAAAAAATGTAACTTGAAATTTTGTGCAATTTTATGATAAAAATTTGAAAGTTACACAAAAATTGGCATCTACAACGTATTCTGTTTAAAATTTACTTGCCTTATAAAATGTTTTCAAAAAAATAATCTGCATTGCTTGGAAAATTTAAATACATCAGAAAAACCCTTGAAACAAAAATAAAATGATTAAATTCAAATAAAACAAATTAAGATTTACTATTTGATGTAATTTTGCGTAATATCCAATTTGATGATACATAAATAGTTTTAAGAAAAGCCAGTAGGCTCAAATTCTTCAGAATATTGATTTTGATATGTCTGAAATCTCCAATTAATGACCATTTCAGGGATATAAAATATTTGCCATTTTATAAATTAAAAGTATGTCAACATGACTTTTAAAAAAAATCATCACCTGACGTGTCACGTCCCCTTTGACAGATAAAATTGTCAATATTGACCATTCAAACCTGGGAAGCAATTGAAAAGCCTCTACCTTTTTTATTTATTCATACGCAATTAACTTGATAACAGTATAATAATTTAAGTTTAACTATTAGATTTTCTAAGAAAAACTTTTGGTGCGAAATTTGTACTTTGTAGTATGAGTGATATGAAATTTAGTTTTAAGCTTTTTACTGTTTTTTACTGAAATTTGGTTTTAATCTTTATTGAAATTTAGTTTTAATCAGTTATTATTACTGATTATTTCAACGTGACAAAATTTGGTAAATTGTTAAAAAAAAAGGTAGAACTATATTTGTAGGTAGAACTATTTGCAAAATTGAAAATTTTACTGTTGCTTGTCATTGAAGAAACAAATTTACATGTGTCTGAATGTTGCACTGTGACCATCATAGATGCTGGTAATATACTATATAATAATAGCATAGATGCTTCAAAATAATTATAAAAGGAATTTCGTATCAGCTAATTTATAAATATTTGTTGATCTTTCATAATAAGGTAAATAAAAGGATTAATAAGTACTACAAAATTGTTTTGACGAGGTAAGATTTTTTATAAAAACTATTTTCTAAAAGTTTTATTTTTAAAAATGTTTGTGGGATTATCCCTTAACCAACTGTATGCATTGATATATACTTGTGTATATATACTGAAGTGAAGATTTTGAAATATTACTAAAGCATTTAGCCAGAAAACACATGTTGTATAAAAAAATTACAATATTTATTAAATTCCTAATTATGTTCAACAAAACATCTTAAAAAAAAGCTGAACAATTTATTTTTTAAATTTCTTTTTAGTAAGAGAAACTTTGAGTTCTGATACTTCAGAAATTTTGTTTGCTTGCAAATATACAAATCCATAATGAAACTTTTCGAAATGTCGTATAATCACATTTTCCCAAATCATTACTTTCACATATGGATACATTTTTGCATGGTATTCATTATGCTTTATGGTCAACTTTGATTAGGGTAATGCATCCAAGTTGAAAATTCTTCAAAACTAAATACAGAATTTGTGGAAAAGGACGTCAATTTTGTAAAGTATATCCTTATGTAAAAACTGGAAAAAAATCTATGTATACCTTTTCCGGACAATCTATGTAAAATAAATAAAAGAAAATAAGTCATATAAGAAAATAAGAAGCCGATGTTTAAAAAATTGGGCAAATGCATGTTGTAATTCATAATTTTTGTGATGATGTGATATTTTATACTAAAATTGAAATTTTCACAAAATGATGTTTTTAAAACTGCATGCACAGTTTTCTCAGAATTTACTGTATGAATACACCTGCAATTTTAACTGAATATTACTGATGTGTAATTATACGTACTGAAGTGAGCTTTTAGAGATACTATCAAAATATTTGGCTAGAGACTAGATGCTGTAACAAAAATTGAAAATTTTCAAAAAATTCATAGTAATGCTCAGTATAAATTTGTTTTTGAAAAAAAAAAACAATACATTGGAAAAACCTTGCTTGATTATAAATAAAAAATGTCTATTTAATATACCGACAGAATTTGAAATCTATATGTTTAATAGTTTCTGAGTAAAAGATAGATAAAAAAAAAATGCTCAATTTAACATTGTCAGTATAGGGGGTACCGACTACTTTTAATATTATTCAAATGTATTGAACTATAACTAAAAGATAAACATTTAATAAATGTATAACAACCCGGAGATTGCAGGAGTGGTTTGGGTCAATGAAGAAGCAGACATTGATATAAAAAATAATTACTTTTATTTCAGAATAATCCCTTTATGATCAACTTATTTGTAATTCAATAACCTTTGGGCAATCGCAATTACGTTCCAAATCTAACTTATAAGATTATAAAATACACACTTATCTCTAGATCAGTTTGCAGATCACTTGTAGGCTCTTACCTAAACTGCTACTCTCCTCTTCAAACCTATTATATCCTCGAATGGCAGTTATAGCTCGAATGATAACTAGAGGATGAACGACTCACGATTACGATTAACGACTAGCTACACCCAATTCATGAATAACACACTCCTTGCTAGGGTTTAAAATGCATTTACATTAGCATAAAATCAAGTCATCTCTATGGAAGGTGGTTTTAAACTCAATCCCATTTGAAGAATAATTTCTCCAAGATAATTAGTTGAAGGACCACGAATAGAACCGGTCACAAATGTATCGTAACTTAAAAGCAGATAAACGTAATTTTTTTTTTGCTTGAGATATTGTTTTGTTTTTTATATGAATTTCTTACAATGATTGACAAGGTTGCTTTTTCAAACCTTTAAAAACGATTCAATACAGATACGATTTAAAAAAAAAACTTTTGTACAATTTTGAACAACGCGGAACAATTTTTGCTATGAATTAGATTATTAAAAACATAGTTATATATATATTAACAATATTTCATAAAACCTTTTTTATCCTACAGATGCACATTTTATTATGTGTTTTCTTCTTACTACTTGCAAGGGAATTTATTTCCTCATAAATCAAATAAGCTATTTTCATTAAGATTTCCCACTACTTTTACAAGAAGAAAACGTTTCCGGAAAGAAGATTGAATTCCGATGCATAAAAGAAGAAGAAAAAAATGAAAAGAAGAAAATCGACCCTTGATTTTTTTGTTGTTGTAACATGGATGAGATAGGGTATTGCTTATAACATTTGTAGATCATGGAAGGAACGAAGAAGTCTTCCATTAAAGGGAATAATTCGAATTGGAAGGGAAAGAGTTCTACAACTTCGGTGATTGCGACCTTAGGAATTGCTAATGCAAGGATAGCCAAGAATTTGGAATGTAAGGAATTTTAGGAATGCAGCAGAAGCCTGTTTCATTTCATTTTCTGTGTAACATTATTACTGTCTCATGATGCCGTAGGATCAAAACATGCTTGTACTACAAAATAATGTAAATTACCTAACACATATGGTTGTAGAAAAAGTTATCATAACTTCTCTTAAAAAGCTTCTATCTTGAAATTATTTAATACAGCTATTGTTTATGCTATGTTAGCAAAATGGGATTGCTTTTACTGCCCGGCATATAACTGTATTATATACAATTAAGGCATAGAGTTTTAAAAGTGTTGATTACGGTATAAATATACTTCTATGTTTTTCATATTTTTATTTTGATGGGGAACAATAACTGTAATGAATCAGAAAAATTACAAGATATAATAAACAATTAGTATTTTCATCTTTAAAAACTTCGTTGAAATGATGGATATTTAGATTCAATTCAGATTAAAATAAGGTCAATAATTTGAAGTTAGAAATATTTTCAGATTAATTTCATTTCTTTATTATGCATTTAGGTATAAATCCTTCAATTATAGTATGCAATCTAATTCTTCTCTGGTAGATTACAATTCAAGAAAATAAAATTTTGTGAATATGATAACGGAATATGTACATTAAGAAGACATTGGACATAGGGAAAATTAATAAATTGATTTTAGATTTTTCTTTTTACATAATTTTACATGCCTTAAGAAATCGACGCAAAATATAGTTATTGTAAGGCGTAAAAACTAAGATTAAGTTTTAAAATAATGTTACGAGTAAAAACGTGCAAATAATATCTTTAGATTAAAGGTGTAGCTTTCTCATTTGATGGCAATGTATAGCGAGTGGTTATATTGTCAAAAGAATTTTCAATAATTTATTCATGATTCTTTTGACTCAAGACTTTCTGCCCCCTTATTTATTTAAAATGTATTTACTAACAAAAATTTATTCAGAAAAGTTTTATTTTCATTTAAACACAGCATACAATTTACAATTACATGGTATTTAATAAAGAACTTGTTTTTTTAAAGCTTATTACTAATGTTCATTAAGCTTATTTATTAATATGGAAATTTTGTTCCTTTTGAACTGTTACCAAAGATTTCAAATTCTGCACTATGATAAAGATTTCAACTGTTATTAAAAGTATGCATTTTTTAAAATTTGTTTTGTCAATTGAAGAAAGTAAATTTCTATTACATAAAAATTGTTAATGAATAATAATTTCAAACCATTGTAATTTTCTAAGCAAACATATTTCTTCGTAAGTGTTGACAGGGACGTCTTAAGACTCTTTGAGGCCCTGGTCCCAGAGAAATTTTTTGAGGTGTTAGGCCCTTATGCATAAGTAAGCCCTACCTGAGATCTTTAAAAGTAGACAGTATATAGCATGCATTGTCAAATGCTTGTTCAAATGGTAATTTTATGCAAATAAACGTGCAAGACTCATAGACTCAAAAACTTAGGCACAAACCGGCTTGACCGAGGGCTGCATTTCGACTGAATGAATTGAATGATTGCTTATGGTGTTAGGCCTAGGCCTAGATATGGACAACGGTCATCACATAATAATACATTCTTACCTTTTTTGCCAGTTGACATACAGTTTGAAATGTCCTGTTTTTCGGAGAATATGTAAAGATATATTGGACCATTAAAATTATCGAGATCATGATCTTATTAAGACAAAGTCGAGAAAGAAACGAGGCCCCCTCTTAGGGCGAGGCCCTGGGCCCAGGCCCATGCCTTAAGACGTCCCTGAGTGTTGAAAAGATTGTTGTTGCTTAGATAGTGTGAATAGGTAGGTCGATACTTTTCATTTTAATATTGATGATATTTTATGAACTGTTGACGATTTTCATCAAAGTATCCAGACAAAAAATACTTAAGAAAAAATGTTTATGATTTTAAAAAAATGTAACGGATATTATATCGTTTTATTTGCTAGAAATATTTTAATCAAAATCGAATTGAGAATTTTTTTGAAGTTGGCAACCAGAAATGAAGATATTTTAAGTTAAAAAAATCTGAAGAAGGGAAAAGAAAAAGATTTACTTTAAAATGAATTGAAAAAGAAATTATTTAAACGTCCTCCCCCTCCCTCTGCATATATTCTCAAGAAGTAGTTTCATGTTCATTCCTTTAATGTATAAAAATGTTTCAAAAATTCGACATGTATTACGTGAAAACGATAATTTACATCTTTTCAAATGATTTGCCAAATGAAATTCAACGTTAAATTTGAAGTGAAGTATACACGTCTTTTTCATTTTTTATTTGCTTTTTATGTATTTTGAAAAATCAAACAATAAATAAATAAAACATAACATACAAACTGAATAGGAAGCGTATTTAGCTTTAAGAGAATTAATGAAGTGAAAGAAAAAAAACAATTTTTTACACATGCTCAATAGAAGAATTGAAAAATGCAACATAAGTAACAATAAAAAATAGTTTTAAAAATAACTCGAATCTAGTTAACTTTTTAAAAGTCTTTTGTTTTCTTTAACAAAATAGCTAAAAAGTTTATAAGAAATCAGAAATAAAATAATCGAAGCATATTTATTCTATTTAGAACGCTCTTTAAAAGAGGAAAAACGAAGCATAAAATTTTAGAAAGATTTTGCTCGCGTAGTTACATAACAAAACTCCCCATTAATAGAAACAAAAACAAAATTATAACATGGAGATAAAACGATATAACTTATTATCGTAGCTACACTCGTGTCTTACATATAATGAAGAAATGAGTTAAACAGTAACAATAATGTAAGCGCATTTCTTTGAAAACGTGAACATTGTTTTTAACATTTTCTTTTTGTCACCTATATCTAATACATTCTTAACTAAACTACCATAATGTCTTTATTTTTCCTATAACTTAGTTTATTCGTTTAATTTACATCCCCTCATTATGTTTAAGTCGAAACAACCTGTAAAAATATATGGTGTTGTGCATTAGAAAGAAAAAAAATTACCTAACACAATAAAGAATTCCTTTCATAGAATAGAGGAAAGTTATAAGCCGATAAATAACATTTTGAAGAAATTGTACACTTGTGAATGAAAAACAGTGAATGTGTATGATGTTTGAAAGATTAAAAATCATTACAAGCACATTACATTTTAAGTATTTTGAAATTGAAAAAAAAATACAAGATAATACTTGCTTAACCCGTTAACGCCCAAATAATTTTAAAATAGAAATTTTTGAAAAATATATTTAAATCACATTTTATATATCATAAATAGAGCAATTATGAAGTTGTATCCATTTTCAGTAATTAGCAGCTGAGATAATAGGGATCTATAAATAGATCACTGTGCGCTTATGGTAGTAAAAGACCAAGTAACTTTCCTGTGGTTTTATATTTAAAAATTTACAAATTTAGGGGGGGGGATGAAACTTTTGTTAATTTAAAAACAATTAATGAGATTTAAAAGAGAAAATATTATTTTACTGATCTAAACTTACTTAGTTACAATTTTATGCAGCCACTTTGTATAAGTTAAGTGTGATATAATGGAAAACAGTTCAGACAAAGGGTTGCATTACATTTTGTACAAAACGTAAGACGTCTACCTTTACATTTTTGAAACTGGGATCTTCTTTGATTTTGTCTCCTTCCTATAACATGGTATTTTCTACCTAAATGCACAGAGTCTATTACGTGTGATCTTGATGACATCATCAGAGGTCTTCCAATGCCTTTTTTAGAATTTGTTCCCCGTTTGAGGTAAGCAACGGCGATATATCTTCGGATGTCTTTTATACTTTTCTTTTCGCAATTTCTTAAATTGAACAGAATATATGTATTTACGATAGCCATGTCGATAACTCTAGTAAAGATTGGCCAGTACCATTTTTTGCCACGGATCTGAATTGTGTGTTTTTCTAAGAGCCAGTCATGCTGGTCGACTCTACCCATATTTTTGTTATACTGGTAAATAGTATTAGGTTGCAAAATTTGGAATTTTTCTTTCAAGGCTTTTTGATGAATTGAAACTTGGATTAAAGGCTCTATGTAATCAAAGTTTGTCGCTGCTGTTACACACGTGTTATCTTTCCATTTAACTATAGTTTTATTTCGTTCTTTTTCTCGAAACAGTAGTCATAAGAACCACGATGTTTTCTTTCTAATATCTTATCAGGCATTAAAAGGCAAGAAGCTATTCTATTGTTTCTAATTATGCCAGTGGCTTTGAATCCTTGTGTTTTTAATTCGACCAGCAGATCATAAGAATTGAAAAAAAAAGTGCCAAAAAAGATGATGTGGCTGTTAGGACCAGTTACTGGTTGTAGCATTTTTTTCCACCACTCGTGTTCCAAGCGGTTCATTTGGAGTTTCAGGAGTATTGGCAAAACTCTCCTTGCCACAATATAAATCAAAATTATAACAGTATCCCTTTACTCCACACATGGCCCAAAATTTATACCTAAACCGTATGGGTTTACCTTTGAGAAATTGTTTGAAAAAATGATGTCCATAATACCTAATCATCATTTCATCAACTTACAGAAATTTATCAAAAATTCCAAATTTTCGAAGACTGTGGTTAATATGCGTGATTAATTTTCTTATTTTGAAAGCCCGGTCTGATTTTTGCATTACTGCATCATTATTGTCGGCAAAATGTATTACAGACTTAATTTCTAAATATTTATTTCAGAACAGTGAATTTTTTACAATCGGTATCATGAGGTCTTCGTCCTCTGACCAGTAATCACGTTCACTGGTTATAGTGTGGTAGCAAGAGAAAATAAGAAAACCAATAAAACTCTTCAACTCATCAGCTGTAACTGAAAAATCTGGCTTATTTTTCCACTTTTTTCCATATCTTTCTGTTTCATTTTTTAAATATTCGTAAAATTCTGGAGTCAAAAATTCTTCAAAAATTTCAAGTGTATTCATATTTTCTAAAATAATTGAAATGCTTTCCAAATTTTTACTGGATAAATTACCTACTTCGTAAAAAGTATAAATAGGTTTATTTTTTGTCCAATTTGTTTCTCCATTTTTGATTTTTTCACGCATATTTTTGGTAATTCCGAATCAGCCCGTTTTATATTTTTATTTTCATTACTGGCGCTAGATGGCAGCTGTTCCGTACTATTAGGACCATCATAATTTATGTCTATCGATTCATATTGTTCTTTTACTTCTTTTTCTTCCAAGGGTACACAAATTTCTACATTAGCTGACAGATCTGTTACCGATGGAGTATTCATTTCATCATCATCAAAATACTCTTCGTCAGTTAACTCATCCACATCAGGCGGTAAGGCAATTATATCAGACTCTATTTTTTTAGAAAACATATATTCTAACGCTTCTTCGGCGGTGAGAAACACTTTACGCCGAGACATTCTGGAAGAAATGAAACGGGGGAAAACATGATATTAGTTAACACTAACGCCCAGCGATCTATTTATAGATCATCATGTTTAGACTTAAATTTTAATAATAAAATTACTTTTTTTTCTAATATAAATAAGCCAGAATAATTAAAAAGGTATTGAAAATGTAAAACATATAAAAAAAGTATAACTTACTTTAAATTTTTTTTCTGTTGGATACAAAATCTAAAGCTGCACTTTGAAGCTTCAAAATGGCGAACATCAGACTCTAGCTGCTGGACTGCTCTGGGAAAGAATGCTTCAAATCTCATTTAGGGGTGTGGCTACATGTGTAAAGGAAACCAGCCACCGACAATACGAAGTGATTAAAAGATATCGTTTTCAATGGGAGCTCTGAGTGGGCGGTGATTTATAAGTAGATCACTGGGCGGTAACGGGCTAAGCAAAAAACGTATTTAAGGGAAGTGAATTATGTTTAAAAATTTAACAAACAATAAGTAATCAGAGTAAATAATTCGATATAGATTTTGTAAGTTAGTTTTCTCAATAATGTTATTTTAGATTAAAAGTGCAAAGTGAAATGAAATGAAATGATCAATGCATTTATATATTTTTTAAATAAATGTTTTCCCCCTTATAACTTGTAATTTATAATCGGCAGACATAAAAACTTATTTTTATACTTAATTTTTTCTTTCCCTTCTCTTAAAAATTTTTCCCTTCGCAGTTCCTTATTACAGAAATCAAAAGTATATTTATTCGGCCTTTCATAAAATTATTAAACTCTTACATCAAGTTACTCTTTTCAATAAACATATTCATATATTCACTTTGCTTATTAGATTAGATAAATTCTGTATAATATCGTATTCCTAACATGTAAAAACGTTTATTTAGAATAAAGTAATTAAAGTAAGTACTTAAAATCTTAACTTGTATTCAGAGAAAATATTTTTGATTTTTTTCAAAAGTGTTTGTCTACAATAAAGTTTTGTTAGAAATTCTTTTTTGTGATTGTACATCACTTAGAATATATCAAAAATATATTTATACTATAAGTTTTAAGAAAAGATCTGTTTCTAAAACAAATATCAAGTGGAATAAGGGTTTCTGTTGCATTTTAAGTGAATTTTAAATTATTAATTGGTATTTATGGAAGGTTTTAGTTGGGGTATTTTATACTCACAACTTGGTAATTAATGAAAATTAAGAGGCAATTACTATGCCCTAAACAACATTAAAAATGTTTTAGTATTTTAAACTCATAAATTATTGTTTTCTTTCTAAAAAAATAGTATAAGGGCATTTTTATTACATATAAAAGTTTTTACGCTTATGCATATTCATTGATTTATTCATCTTCCTCTTAAAAATATAATTATTACTAATTATTACTCTGATTAAATTTAATTCAAAATCTATTAATTTACATACAGTTTAATTTAAACTAAACACAAATAAAATTAAAAATTTCAGCTGAAAATGTCGTTTTTATTTATCAAATTTGTTTCAGTAATAAACGTCGAACGCTTGAGCGATTTTAATATAACTTTTCGTCACAAACTGCAATTGTTCAATCTGTTATTCACAACCGAATAGCTGGAGCTTCTACGTACGAAGTGATGAAGCGGAAGAACTCCTCAACTCCAACACTCTCCGTCTCGTTTCGTATAGCAAAGATTCTCTCTCTGTCGCTGTCCACAACTAATTAAAATTCCATTTAAGTTTCTCTCTCTCTTTTCCTCTTCCTTTCCCTCGTTCCCAACTTGGAATCGTATGAATACGAGAAACCGAGGTGTCATTAAACTCAGAAATGAGAGAATCTGAATGGCGTTTCGTGCGTTGTTGTCTGCGTCAAAGTTTTAAGATTGGAGAGTCGATTGTTAAAAGTTGTTGCTTGTAGTTGCTTCAGGTTGTTTGTTACTTGAAATCAAAGTAGTAACGAACCTCAAATTTGTGAGATTTTTGTTTCAAAAGTTTTATATAAGTGTATGATGTTATTCTCTTACTAACTAATCATGTTCATAAATATTAAGGCTCGGGAAAACCATCGATGTTGTGGAATAAACTGTTGCTGGTTAAGCGACCTAGTTTTTTGCTAGTGATGAATTAATAAAAATGCTAAGATAACAATTCAACAAATTTTCTGAGTTTTGGAAAATAAAGTACTTCTTTTACTATATATTAGGCAAGAGTACGGTAAAATGCGGCTTATAGCGTGCACCCATACTTTAAAGCTGCAATTTCAATGTTTGGGTATATTCGCCGTACAACGTTCATTTCCTTTTTTTACGAAGGGACTTGAAACGTACGTGTGCAATTCCCTTATATTTTGAAGTCATTTATTCGAGGTATTATCAAAGGCTTTTGAAAAAAATAGTGTACTTCTAGAACTACGACCCTTAAAGTTCAATTTTTTTTATACTTATCTCTCTTTTTTATTTTTGAAACTCTCATTTTTATACCCGACACCCGTTAATTTCGATCTTATTTTTTGTGTAAAAAGTGCGCGTTATAAGCCGGATTATACGGTATACCTGAAATACTAAAATAATTAAACTCTGATAAGCAAATAAATATTTAACTTTGATAAACGGAAAAATAAATGAAACATTTTCAATTCGCAAAATTCCGAATAATTAGCAGAATTCCAAATAAAATTACTAAGTGTCTTTTATATAATTTGTGATTAATCGCTAAATTATTTTCTTTTATTTATTCTTAAAAATCAGAATTTTGCTTTGGCGCGTAATAACATGAAATTGGTTTGAGTTTTTGTGTATTAAACAGATTTACTTCAAAATATCTTTTTTTAAGATGAAAATATTTATTTTAAAGAGAAACTGATATTTCCAAAATTATATCTTTGAGAGTAATAAATTTGAAAATAGTTATGTTTTCAGAAATATTCATATACAGTAGTTAATGGCTTCCATACCTTTTGAAAAAGATATTTTACGCATTACTTGGTATATAATTATTTTATTGATCTTAAGGAATTCACTTCTCTATAAATGGCCTAAAATAGATTACTCAATTATTATTTGGAAAAATATTTCTAAGTTTTACTTGTCCAAATGAGGCTTTCATTTTTGCTCAAACTAAATAAAAATATTTTTATTTTTAAAAAAATGTTTATTCTAACTAAAATTGTTCCCGCTATCTATCACCGCAAATTCACTAAAGTGAAAATTTCATCGTAAAAGTAACACTTTTGAAAACAAAACTATGTATCATATGGATTTGAAACTTTGCACACATGAATTGTACATAAATAATTATTGAAGGAGATATTTGGTCAAAAATGTTAATCAAAAATATTTTCGGGTTAAATTGTACATAAAATTTCATTGAAATATAACTTCAGATATGTTACTTCATGCCTAATTTTATTTGAAAGCTAATATAAAAATTTTAAAAAATACTCTCATTAAAATAACAATAACAATACAATAAGTAAAGACAAAAACATAATGTAACTGTATTATGAATCAGTTTCTTAAAACATTTCTTTAAATAAGGTCATTTTTTACTATACGAAGACGGGGAAAATGGTACGAAAAATCAACTAATTTAGTGAATTTTTTTTTGTGCCTATAATTACGATTCCTCTAATATTTGTAAATTATAACTTCCTTTCAAGATTCATTCATCGTGGTACTTACTCCTTAAATTCAATACCCTGCGTGAAAAATAAATGCTATTAAATTTCGAAACCAGACAGAATTTCAATTGCTTGTCATAAATTGTGGTAACACCATCCACTTAGAATGCAGACGTTGTTTTTCGTTCCTCGGGTGAATAAATATTTTGTTTCTTGTACACATACACATTTAACTTATTTATCCGCAATGGGAAAACTTCATGAAAATGTATGACGTTTGTAAATTTTCAAGGAAAATAACATAGACATACATTATGTAGAACCCAATTTTAAAGAGAGAAACTCTTTAGAACTCAGTAATCATTTTTCCCGAGGTATTCTGGAATTGCTCCAGCTAGTAAATAGTTTGTTGGATTAGAGTAAATATAATTTATTCTATGAAATATTTCCTCTGTATAAGTATCTCAATATTCCCACAGAGTGTTCAGCAGCGAAAGGCTTGAATAAAAATGTCACAACTCACATGGGTATAAATTTCAACATTTAAATGATAAATGTTGTTTATATATCATTCAAATACAGATTTACCGTTTATATATTAGTTAATCAAAGGTTCAAAATATTCGTTGAGGTTTCTACCATAGTGTTATTCTTAATGTTAAAAAATGAATCAAATATGTGATTAAAGCATATATATTCATTTCATAAATATGTCTGGCATTTAGAAACTAAGTGTTCATCTTCATGAACTCGTAGCCAGCGTTTTTCCTGTTCAGTATATAGTTCATTATCCTTTTTCCACTAAAGACTTGTCATGCGGAGGCTATTACAGGGGTTGGCAACCTATGGCACTCGTGCCACATGTGGCACGCAGTACAATTCTCAGTAGCACTCTTCACTACTCCACAAATTTGTCAATTTTTGAATGGTTGGAGGTTGATGAATTTGTAATGGATCTTCTTGACAAACATCTTTAGAATAATGATCATTAAGGAATTGCCAAAAAATGCAAAAGATTACTCTAAAGATAAATTTACAACTGTTTTGTAAATTATTGAATGTCATTGCTGGAGAGGTTTAATTGTTTGAAGTGAGAAAATTGCACTCACTCTCTCTACTTTCCGCTTTTGGTTCGACATATCTAAGTAAAATTCTTTCCGCATTATGAAAACTATTTCAAGTCCGCAAAGAAATTGTTTAACAACTGAATGCTCAGAATCGTGTCAAATTGAAAGTCACAAATTATACCTCTGATTTTTTCGTCATGAAAATAGAGTAATGCAAGAATCAAACTCACATTAAAATTTTTATTTATCTTTTCACTTAACTATAATAAAGGGAAATACTTATATTTTATGTTGTCTATTTCTTATTCCAATCCATATGTTTAAAAATACATAATACAGGCACTTTAACTTTTTAAAAAATTTTTGTTGAAGGAGAAGTTATATTTAATGCTGCTTAAGGTTGCTGACCCCTGGTCTATCACATCTATCGAGAAACAAAATTCTTACATTCGCGAAATGTAGAAGTTTGAAATTGGGGTTACATTTCAATAGTCCCCATAGCTTGAATATAGTTCAAAATTACTGGGTCCAAAACTTAAAACAAAAATAACTTCAACATACACGAAAAAAGAGGAAACAGTATACTGGAACGAAAAAATAAGTAACTTAAATTTTAGCAACATGTGCTTACATGTGTGCCTTACATGTGAGAATACGAAAAAGAGAAACATGTCACGTGAACATAATGTATGGCATTTCTTATAAAAAGTGAACCGTTGATTACTTAGTTACTTCGCGCTTAAAAGCAACACAAAGTTTATTGGCAACGGACCTTATAGTTTTCAACATCCATCAGGTGACCGGATTTATCCCTGAAATGGCATCTCATTCTCTAGTTTTCCAAACCAGTTTCAGAATTGTTTATTGTGACAGATCATCGACATTGATCTTTAGTTACATCAGACTCACACTACGACCACGCCGGCCATCAGCTCGCAACCATGACCTCTCGGGTACAGAGACCAAAATCAGAGAAAAATTAAAATAAAACGTGTTTGAAGACATTTTACGTAAATTTAATTAAAATACACGGCGTCCGGGCTAAAAGTAATGTCTTATTATTACAGAACTATCCATCAGAATGTAATAAACTGTTCATTCGCAGATTGGAAAATTTTCCGAGATGTTTTGGGTCTAGTCCAATCGGTCACACGTCCACGCATTATTTGGCAATCGCAGACGATAAACTTCTTACACTGACTTCATTAGTAAAGATGTGGACGCCACAGTAAAAGATTCAGTGCGTACTTTGGTTAACGGAATTTAAATCAGTCACGCGTGTGCAGCGACATGTTCGAACAGAATGGAATGTCGACCCTCCGAAATCAAAATCTATCCACCAATGGGAAAGAACTTTAAAGGAGACGAGAACTTTGGTATCTCAAAGTACCAAGTATCCTTAAGTTTTCGTGATAGAAGACACTGTTGATCTCGTGTGCGTGATTCATTTTGTAACAGTTTTGATAAGTCTATAAGGGACAAGTCAGTCACGACATTCATTCCATAATATTTCATTAATAAATAGAGGAAGTCCATTGTTTTCTTCAGACGTGAAAATCATGAAATAGAGCATAAGAGGTGAATAAATGGAATAGTTTCCAAAAGAATTTTCTTACAAGATGATCATCTGAAAATGTTTCTGTAGAAGACGAAACTATTTTATAAAGTTTCGAACAATCTCATATTTTGCAAAATACATTAAAGTTCCTCAAAAGTAGGGGGGAAATGATAAAAACTTTCATGATATGATCCTAAGCAGATGTGATGGTTCACATCTTTTCAGAAAAAAAAGCAGATCTAAGATGATCTGAAAAGTAAAAAAAAAAAGATTCTACCTTCTTTGTAATACGATAAAAAGTGTCTCTTTTTCTAAAAGAAAATTTGACAAATATAAATTTAAAAAAGCGAAGATAAGTTTAGAGCATTTTTAAAAGTAATTTAACTATGATATTCTGTATAGTATGATAATAAATAAGTTTTTCAGAGATCTTCAATTATACCTTGATAATTTTAAAAGCCAAATAAATATATTAAATAATATTCTGATTTAATATATTTATTTGGCTTTTAAAATTATATAAATTAATTTCTAAAAAAAATTACAATTATAGTAAAATATGTATAAATTTAGAAACGTATGAACTTTTGCTCTCATATACGCATACACACACATTTATTTATATTCACATTCGATTTGATATATTTTATAAAGAGCATATATTGATATTGACATTAAGTAACGAAGATGATACCTAAACTAGCATCCCTCCTTTCGAAACTTAAAACATCAAACCAGTGGGAGAACTTTGATTTTCAATAGATTTGGCGCGCAACAGATCCATAGCGCTACACCATAGATCTTCAGAAGGAATGGGTCTCGATCCTGCAATTCGAAAACGGCGGCCACGAGTTTGCTTTCATGATCATTCGATTAGTGTGGCCTATCTTGCATTAACGAAATTGGAGTACAAAGAAAATCTTTTTTTAAAAAAGACATTGATTTGTGACAGTCAAACATAACGGAATCTAATATGAAAATCTGTATGAAAGGTAGTATTCACATCATTCACAACAACAAAAGTTCCAAAAAAAATTAATTTTAAAAAAGTGCTTTTGTTTATGTGCTACTGTGAATTTGGACGGAAAAATCAATACCACATCAAGTACTCTCCATTTTCCCATAGTTATAAAAAATTATTTATTATTTTGTGTATCCAGCACCCGTGCTTGACCTTTTGACCATTTGACGCCGAACCTCCAATTACCGACTGATGACGTAATCTGTCGGGTATTCATCGATTCCTGAGCATTGGAGCAGGTAGTCGCCATTCATTCTGACATGACCATAGAGCGGTCAATCAACAGCCAGGTCAAGCCAGTGGAGGTCACCAGGAGGACTCCGAAAAAGTCATGTTCGGTGGTTAGGCGAAATCGGACAACATCCTCGGCTCAAGTACTGTCCCAAGTACTTAGAGATAGGACACATAGTGGCCAGGGTTTCCCATGGCTTTCCAAGGCTCTTGGTTTTTTGGGTCATGGCAATACATTTGTCAATGTATGTGGATATAATGCTCTTTGGTTTTCTGAAGATCAAGATGACTTCCAGTTGAGACAAGTCGTCTCTCTCATTGTCGGAGTCCCAATAGGACTTGGGACCCACTGTCCAACCCTCTCGGAAACTTTAGTCCAGCAATGAATTGTGTTAAGGCAGTCGGTTGATGTATCACTGCTTAAGGCTGAAATGGCAGCTTGGGAGTCGATGAAGATATGAAATCTGTTTTGTTTGAATTTTTTAAAATAGATTCAAGTAAAATGTGCATTTAGTTATGAAATAAATAAATTTTCCAAGTAAAATGTATTATTTTCATAAAGGAAATTGTGTGACAAATTTATTTCACTTTAATTATTTGCTTAATATAAAAGAGATATATTATTCTTGAATTTTAATATCTTATTCATAAAATGATATGTTTGATTTGACATAGGAACACAATATATGTTTTTTTTATTTAATTTATTGATCAGCTTTACATGTTCCTATCTGCAATAATTTTTGTCTGAAGTAATTTTATATAAAATAGCATCTATTATAATTATGAAACAAAATTTTGTAAATTTATAGGAACGTTTTTTTAGAAATAAATCGAAAATTTAAGTGTCATTTTTTTTTTGTTTTTTGCTTGACATGTTGATTCAGATTTTAAATAAGTATTCAAAATTCACATAGGACTTTACGAATAAAAAAGGAACCCTTCAATTAACATTTAAGCTGTACAAATGTCCTCTTTAACGAATTGTGAGAGTATTTAGTTTTTTTTTCTGGAGTTTTATATCCAAATTTTTAGTAATAACATTCATGTCAAAATTGAATATCAAATGTAATAATATTTCAAGAAATCGTTACTGAGCGAATTTTCATTACCTATCAGAAATAGCGTATAATTTTATTCAACTTAAAAAAATGTTCAAAAACCAATCAAATGTTTAAAAACCAATGAATAGAGATAAACTTACAAATAAAAATCCACAGCATATGAAGCCACCCAAATTTCTAACTATAGATTTCACATTTCAGACATAAGTGACATCAGTTTAGCATAGACTTTTTAATCAATATCTGGAGGGTCAAACATTTCTGAAACAAAATGGTCTATTAAAGTTTTTTTTAAGACTGACATCAACATGAAACAGAGAGAGAGAACTGAAAATTTCTTTTTCTATAAAAAAGTCTTTTGGAAAATGACATTTTTGCAAAGAAAAAGAAGAGAAAAAAGTGGAAAGAAAATGAAGCACAGATAATATTTAAATTTTTTCTCGTTTTAATTGACAGGAAAATATGTCACGTTGATTTAAAAATATGCAACATAGAACCTTTTAAATAATAATAATAAAAAACCCTAGAAAGTTATGCATGAATTGCTATCTAGAGTATAAATTTTTTTAAAATAAAAAATGAAACACACAAGAGTCATCAGCAAGATGCTTCTGTGTCGTTTGCAAATATCTATTTTTCAACATTACGTAATTTAAAAACGCAGCCTCAGGCATGTTGTTTTAAGGCACAGTGTGATCTACTTTAATTTCCTGCTGATTAATTTAAAGTAACATTGCTTCATGCAAAGGATCTATAATATAAACACTAGCTTCTTTCTCTTTGTTTTCAATGTAAAAAAAAATTCTGTGCCCGGATATCTTGACATTTTCTTTATTCTTTTATACAAAAGTAGTTACGATTTTAAATTAAAAATTTTTTTTTTAATGGATGATATCATTTTAGAACACTTAGGATTCTTTACAAAAGAAAGAAGAAACAAGAAAGAGCTTAATTTCATTATGCTGCTGTTAAATTATTTATCGCGGTAAACTTAAGTGAAACAAAATAAAAGCTGTAAAAACAAATAGTTTCTTGTATTCAGTAAAATACTCTCTGAATTCCTTTTGTAAACAACAAGATAAATTCTATAAAAAAAAATCATTTTTATATAACAAAGTTTTTGTCTTCTTACTTTTTTCCATTTAAAATGCTGAATTAAATTTCCACCCCATAATAATTACAATTTTGAGATGTAATTAATAATTTGATGTCATCTTTAACTTCCAAGTCAGCTTAAGAACAGTCAGTAGGGTAAAAATCTTGAAATGATCAATTTTAAGATTTTGATATTTTTAAAACTTTCAATTCATGACCTCTCCAGTGATATAAAATATTTGCCATTTTATAAACTAGAAGCATGTCAAAATAAATTTTGGAAAACAATCAGCTGACACGCCACGCCTCTTTTTGACAGATAGAAAAATAAACATCGTCCTTTTAAATCGAAGAAAAATTCCAGACTTAAATGGTTTTATTTATTCATACGCAATTAAAGGACTCACTGTAAGTATAACTGTTAATCGGTTTTCGGAGGGAAGTTTGGATACTTTTGTTGAATTTAATAAAAGTATTTGCAATGAAAGTATGTAGTAATCAAACAATAATAATAAAAGGAAAATTTTCAACTTGAATGTTATTTTTCTTCTTTGAAGAAAAAATTTATGCATTGAAGAAGTTTAACTTTGTTTATTAAGTACACTATTTAATCAAAATTTACAAAATGCAATTCAAATGTAATGCAATAAATTTAAAATATGCTTCAAAAATAGAAAGTAGATTGATTAATACTTCCCTATTGAATAAGCTGTAAATGCGTCATGAGATGCCTCGATATGGATAATCTAATGAAAGCAATGTGTGCAACTTTTTCACAATGCAAAAAGAAAAAAGGATTATATATATAGGAAGGAGATAATATTTAATAAAACAGGCAAAATTAGGGCAGGATATTTGATAAGGCAAGATTGCATTCAAAAATTACTGTTTCCTAAAAATTATATTTTTAAAATTGTGTTTAAAAAATTTCAGTATACTTATAAAAACTTCTTTATTGTGAAGACAAGTTTTTAAACTGAAGTATATATATATATATTCAAAAGTTTTTTTGAATGAATGGTACCTACAGATAATTCAGATGTGCAATACCATTTGTCGTTAACCTGGTTACATACATAAAAATACATAAATATCATGTTTAAAAACATAAAAACAGTTTTTTTTGGATATCTTAGAAATCATTTGTCCAGTTAAGAGAAACTTTTGAAATTTAAGAGTTTTAGAAACTTATGTTTGTATGTGAACACACAAAACACTGATGAAAGCTTTTGAAACCACGTAAGATCATGTTTTCTGAAATGCACACCACAACCATATAGATAAATTTTTTCACATTATATTTATGATGATTCACGGTTCACTTTCATATTTGTAATGCATAAAAACTATAAATTCTTCAAAAAATTACACAGTTTTTGAGAAAATAGATGTAAACTTTATCAAATATCACGTTAATCAAAAACTACACACAATATAATTTTTGTGATGATGTGACATTTCATATTAAAAATGCATTTTTCTCAAAAGGATGGTTTTCAAAATGCGTGTGCCTTTTCTCAGAATCTACTGAAATGATGCACATGAAATTTTAATGAATATAACTGATATGTAACTATGTATACTGAAGTGAGTTTTTATAAATATTCCCAAAATATTTTACCATAGAACATTTATCGTAGGAAAAAATAACAAATTTCAAAGAATTCGTGGTGCTACTTTTACGTTGCATGATTTTGAAAAAACTGAACATTATATTTCAAAAAGCTCACTTCGGTATAAATATAAAAGTCTAAGTCAAATACAGAAAAAATTTGAAGTCTTTATATTTAACAGTTTCTGAGAAAAACGTACGTAAACCAGCTCAATTTAACATTGGTGCTATAGGTGGTAAGTAATATGAATGTCAGAATTGAACTCGTGGTTCTTAATAGAACATTAAACTATTAACTGCCAAAATATAAAAGGTCGTTCGCACAGTTTGGAAGCGATTTTGAAACGATTATTTCCTTGTTTGTATTTTAAGATAAAAATTTGGAAACTTTAAAAAAGTCATCTGCTAATGTTTTTTGTTAATAAAATAAAATATTTATTTTGAAAATTGTTCCAAAAATTGATACATTGCTCGAAGGTTACGTAACTACTCTTTCTGAGGAGAAATATTTGTATCAACAAATTATAAATCAGTGTAAAAATCTTGGTTATTGTATTTATAAAAAAATGTAATGATAATATATTACTTATGAAAGGAGAAAAACTTTTGTATATGTCTGTAAAAATGAAAATACGACCACTAAACTTCACCCTAAAATTTAAAATATAATCATAATTTTAAAAATTATAAGCATATGAAAATAAGAAATATTTTTATACGAAATATTAATTAAGTTTTACTGCGCGCAAGCTATTTTCAAAAGTATTAGCTTTAATTACTAGCAATAAGTTGCTTTATAAAGTTAAATGTATCCTTATTACACCGTAGTAAATTTAAACAAATTGAGTAATAAATTATATTTTTAAAAAATAAAAAAAAATTACAATTTCAAAATTTTAAAAAAAAATTTCAATATTTTTTAAATATTTTGATATACAAAAGACATATTATTCTTAATTTACTAGGGCTTAAAGTGTATGATAATTTTATAATTCTATAAAGTTTTATGCATCAAAGGCTACTATTTTAGAAAATAGCGTGCGCGCAATAAAACTTAATATTTCTTATAAAAAAATTTCTTATTTTCGTATGCTTATAATTTTTAAAATTATGATTATATTTTAAACATTATACACTTTTCTGAAGCCTCATTCCTTTTTTTTTAATGTGTAAAAGATTTGAATTATTTAATTTTAATTTAAAAGAGTTATATGTTTTTGAATATTACTTATATTTTCAGCCCTCCAGAAAAAGTTAACACCCCTGAGACCAATTAAGATTATTAATTTGGTATTCATCGCTCTTTTGAGAGCTACACCAGTAACACCTTGTGTGTAAGAAGTTGGCTGGATATTTTTACAGTCCAATCGACCATTCTTGTCGATTGGAGGCTTCTTCGATCAACATTAGCACCATCAAATGATCCCGTTTCGCATGATTGTCGATGAACACGAGAAAACATTTCATGTAGTGCCTCGTGCCTGTTGGAATACCGCTTTTTATATGTCAGCTTTCTTCTCTCTTATTAAGAGTTTGATGCATAATTTCAAGTTATTAAAAGTATATCGTTTTATATTGCTTCTGCCAAGTCACTCATTGGGATAACAAGTAATATAAAAATAATTTCCTTAAGTCAATTCCTACTTTGAATGGATGAATAGAAAGTATTTTATTAACGATTGAAAATTTGAAAACGATATATATATATATATATATATATAAATGTAGGGAGAGAGTGAACTAATGGTAGGAATTAAAAAAGGGCATGATTTGTCTGCATTGCTGTAACAATGCACACCCGATTTGGCTAATTTGGATGAAAAACCGGTTTTCTACGCCAACTTTGGTCTTTGTTTTAACAGTTATTTTCTTAAACAATGGAGATAAATCTAAGATGGCTTCGAAAATCGGTAATTAATGAATTAATATTTGAAAAAACTGTATTAACATCAAGTGATTCACTACAATTTTTAACAAAAAGTTATTTGAACTTGACTGGATGAATTGAAAGTATTTTATTAACGATTGATAACTTGAACAAGATATATATATATATATATATATATAAGAAAAGAGTGAGAGCTATAAAATAGTAGGAATTGAATGACTGGCTCCACACGTAAGACAGCTTTACTTCGAATGGGATTTGTGGACCCTCTGTGATATTATGCATTCAGTTGTATCCATGATTTTCTATTTGAAATAGATTTGTTTTCCTCTTCCTTATCTCCCCACGAAATATTGTTGAGGAATTGATAAATTCAGGTACACCATATGCATATATGAGTGAGCTTGTTTTTTTTAAAACTTATTTATTCAATTTTTAAGTGCAAACTTTCAACCCCATCAAAGTCATCTCCCTTGTTCTAATATACTAATCTAAACTTTTATCCCACTTTTCAAAACATTATTTAGATTCTGCTTTTGTGATGCAAGACACACCTCCTTCATTTTTTTCTCCCTATTAACATCATCAAAATACTTCCCTTTGTTGTCTCATTTCATTTGAGGAAAAAACAGTTGCATTAAATAAGTTCAGATGAGCATGGAGGTTGAGGAACAGGAATAATGCCATTTTTGAACAAGAATTGTCGCACACAGTCAAAGCTGTGCAATCAGAGGCATTCCCAAATTCGCTGAAATGAGCTCCAAAGTCAATTAAGATTGTTCTATGATTTCTTCAATGGTTTGTTATCCATCCTTGATTATTCCTTATTGATTTCCCGGATTTTTTCAACATTTTCATGTGTTCGGTTCTACTTAGAAGGGCGACAAGAATTAGTGCTGTCATCAACTGACATTTCATTATTTTTGAAATGGGAAAACTACTGAAGCACTTGAGCTTTTCAAATAGTATCGACCATGTACGCCATTTTTAACATTTCAAGATATTCTGTTTCACTTGATTCAAACAAAAGGCAGAATTTCACCTCCATTTGCTGTTAATGAAAATCAGCTTTTCCAAAACGACAATCTAACATAGCAGTTTTCACAATGAGGTCCGCAGAAACTAGTCCATTGTCTTCTTAATTGAAGGTATTTGGCTTACAGGCTCAAGAATATTAGCTCTAAAAACTCATAGCGGCTAAACGCGGTATTATAAAAACCGTGCTCACCAATTTCGTTTGGGTACCCCTAGTATATGTAAGAATGAATGGAAAATATAAAATACATGAAAGAATAAATAATGAAATAAGATAAAAAATTCATCAAAACAACATAATAAATATCTAAAAGAAAATAAGAAGAAATAAACAATATCTATGTCGATAATAATATATGTATATGGGAGATGTCAGTGTAACCGCCGCCTTTTCAAAAATAATTAAGCTTTAGTTAACTGTTTGGTTTAATTACGCATTACTATTTATAAAATATTTACACGCTATTTAAATGAATAAATTTCATGTATTAATTGTCCGAGTCGTCCTGCTCGTGGACACGAGGGATTATCGTCTTTTTCGTCGTATCATAGTGTCTTCTCTTCAAGCGTATATATCCAGTCTAGCTCCAACTACAAGTTGCGCGCTGTCAGGCATGAGCAGAAACTTTCAAAGCAGAACAGACAGATCTTGTGGTTTATCACATAATAGAGGCCGGTCCCGCATATATATATTATACACTTTTGATTTATTGACACCTTCGTTTTTGTGCTGTTTTGTAATCAATATTTAACTTGATATACAACGCCTTTTTTTCTTTAAAAGCAAAAACAAATTTTATCTACAAAAAAAAATTTCGAAATTAATTTTACAGACTTAAGACTTCGAGTACGAAAGATTAAAAAAAAAAAACTGCAAAGGCTTCAAGAGAAAAATAAAACTTTAATTTATTTAAAAGTAATGCTATAGAATTCATTAAACTCCTTAAAAAGTTTTTCTGTTAGAAGTTTAAGTCTAAAAAGTAAAGCTTGAGAAATAGGCGTCTGACACTTTTTAATCTTTTGTGAAAGTCTAATAGGAATATGTGTGTGTAAAAAATATTTTGTAGGCGCTTTCAAAGATTTTTCTTTCTCTTTTCACTTAATTCAACTTAAATACAAAAAACTTAAAATTTAAAGCACTCTAAATTAGTGATTTATTTAATTTTCTACTTTTTAATGCACTAAATGAATATACACAATGAATTAAATTTTAAAAAAATTACTGATTTTTTTTTCATTGCTTACCATGGCAAAGAAAAATGTGTCCTAATACTAAACATTTTATTTTTACTATTAAGACGCATTACTAAAACACTATAGCACTGACTTTTTTTTACATCTCAAGTAAGAATATTTATTTCTTCCAGGATTTAGAAGTTATCTGAAATTTTTGGATGCATATTGTAATAACTTTATTCGCACTACTTTCAATATGCGAATATTTTCCTTAAGAGCAGTCAGTAGGCTAAAAATCTTCAGATTATTGATTTTAAGTTTTTAATATTTCTGAAATCTAAAATTCATGACCTTTCTAGGGATATTTATGCATATGCCATATTTTAAATTAGAAGTATGTCAAAATGATTTTTATATAATCATCATCTGACAGACTAATATATTTGTCCAAATTTCTTTGCACTAAACTAGTAATTTTTCTAAATATCGCCTTTTTTAATTTTCGTAACCATAATTTTGAACACCGGTATATAGGTTTCATCTAAAATTCCACATAAAACTAAGAATAAAGTGCATGCAAATTTGGGATATTTTGATTCGATATCAGTTTTATTCTAGAAAACAGTTTGGAAAAGCTCTTAACATATTAAAATGTTTAGATAATTCTTAAAATAAACTATGAATTTGTTTTGTAAATAACCAAAATATTTTTAAAATCGTCAAGAATTATGAATTATATTTGTATTAACCCTAACGCCGTGTATTCGTCTTTCTTATCTTTCCATTCTTAACATATTTCTTGCATATTAAATCTTACGAACATATATTTTAAGAAATATTATTCTAATGTTATATGTCAGGTGAATTGCTTATAATACTAAACTAAGACACTCTTTCATTCACACTGAAGAGAAGTACGTTTATATTGTAATCCTAAACTGAAATTCCTGTTTAGCATAGTAAACTGCACCTTTCTTTGCATGAGCTTAAACCACGCTGTGTTAGAGTTTATGTTTTAATGTAGTTCTCCAGAAAAGGAATTAATTAACTGCACTTTGGAGATCAAGTATGTTCGAAGAAGACAAAAATCGTTAGCTTTTCTAGAAAAATATTCGTTCAGATTTAAGATTATCTGTAACTACCTCGCTGAATTAATGGAATTTTAAATGAGTCAATCTCTCTCGGTGGTAAAACTTTTTTTCCCATTATTATCTCCACTGTTCTTCGATATAAATGCGAAAGTACAATTTTCCTGGGTGCAATCTTGGAAAGTAACTCGAAGTCTGGATTTATCCGGTTTTTGGACTCGTACATTGAGGGAATTTTTGGATCGAATCTCTTCAAAAACTGAATAAACTGAATGTTATCTAATTTATAATGATAAAAGTGTTATTCTTGGGGTTTACTGCGTTAGTTCAAGATCTTTTGAAAATATCGTTTGCTTAATACATTTTAAGATGTGATAGTGTCAGAGATTCAAACCCCATACAACTAAAGAATTTTGATTATTTAACTAATATTTTAATTTTACTTACGTAACATATTTAATTTTACTGTATTAAATTTTATTATATGTTAAGGAAAATAAGTAAGAAACTTACACAGTAAAAATCATGATTAATTCATGCAATGCGATACGTGTTCCCTTTCATTTTTGTTTCTTGTTTTTAGCATTTGCAATGGCACTTCTGTCTAGTAGGCACCATAGCCAAGTGGACATGTTCGCGAACTCGTGATGGATATTGTTAAAATGATGATGCGACTTTTAGTGCTATTAAATGTCCACTTTTTATACGAGCTGCATCCTGTTAAACCTGTCATGGCTCTAAATCTTCACGTTGGCATGGTGAATACTATACTGTTTGAACTAATTGGGACAAATAGAAAAAATGTGATTTTTTTCTAACACCTCAGCTTTTTATCATTACATACCTTAATAGACTGAAAAATTTGTTTATTAGTATGAAATATGTTTTCCTTTAGCAGAAGTGGCCTTTCCAACACGTCTTGGCATTGGGTTCACAAAAGTAGCACACATGTTCTTGATTTCATCAGCGATTCATCTTAGCGAAACGATTTTTGGCAATATGCCATCAATTTTGAATTAAAATTAAGTCTGGAGAATTTTCAAGCCAATTGAGCACATTTATTTTTTCTTCCGCTTAAGAGTATGGACGAATTTCGAATTGTGACAAGGGGTCAAGTCATGTTGAAATGTTCCATCAAATGTTTCCATGAATGGAACAATACTACTACATAATCCTACTCATCATGTGTTTTAGAGGAATTAAGCTTCCATGACCTTTAGAGAAAATAAAACTAAAAAAAAAACTGTTTAGAAGGGTGTTTTACAATCTGTTCCATATGATTTGGTAACAATGCTTCAACTTTACTTCGTCTAACTACACTTGGTTTGTATCCCTGCACAAATAAATATTTCATCACTCAAAAAATCACCTTCTTCCAGTCATTAATAGTTCATGATCGATTTTTTTACCACATTCGGAACGCTCTTTCATCATTTTCTGAGATAGAAATAGTTTCCTTCCTCAATCTTGTTGTCTTAAGGCGACCTTCCAAAAGCCTTTTCCGTGCAGTTGAATTACTCCCTTCAACACCATTATCCAATAAATCTCTTCAAAGGTCTGTGCTTGTATTTCTTGGATTTATTTTGCTACTTCTTATTGAAATTTTATCAATTCTTTGAGTAGTTTTCCACTTGTACTCACATTTTGCCTTACTTTTTGGAGATGATGATCCGAAATTTTGAAATGTTCTTAAAACAATAATTAAATTACACCAACTGCCATAGTTATATCTCTCACAGTCATAGAAGTGGGTTCATTGAGAGAGATTTTTTTAGAACGGATCCTCGGAGTAATATCCATCTTTAAACAAGTAAAAGTTGCACGTCTTATGCAGAACGCAAAGATGAAATTACCAGCTGTCCCACAAAAAGTCTCACAACTGTGCTCCTGATAGGTTAAAATGAATCAATTATAATCAAAGCCGATATGTCACACTACCTAAAGGCGGATATAACGGGTTGGAGGTAACGGGTAGTTCAGGACATCACTAATAATCCCATACTAACTCAAGCAAGAAAGCTTTCTTGTCCAAATTAATTCGGACATTATAGTTTTTTTGGAAAGAGAGATTTCGGCTGAGGTGTCCTCCTCGTCACTTGACAATGGCTCAAAATTACGACGTACGTTGCCAAAAACCCTCGTGTAGTTGAATAGGGGACGTTGATATTCACTCACTCATCCGTCACCAAAAACCCTGTTATTGCTTTTTCGTGTGACTCTAATAAAAATAACGCAAAAAGTTTTTATTATAATTTACAGTTTCTCAAATGTGTAAACAACAAAATGAAAGGAAATTTTTTGAAAATTCTACTTACCTTATGGGTGTGAAACTTAGCAAACATATAAATAATATTTTAATGAGATATACTTTGTCAAAAATTTATTCCAAAACATTTTGCGGATAAAAATATTTAATAATTTTCGTCGTTTTCAAACTTTTCTCATGTTACCCCACTTATAGCATTTCTTAAAAAAAATGCTTTCATTGAAATATCTATAATAATATATACAAAAAGCATACAGAGAAGAATGGTGACTATACGACCATTACTTAAAAATTTTTTCCCATGAACTTGAACATTAGGAGTGTTACATGGAGTTAGAAGCATTTTTTTTGCAGCCGCGCTCTATTGCATCAATTTGGGGATACAAAACCATCCTGACATATGGTTTGAGAGGAAAATGAGCCAAAAAGATGGAGCTTGTTAAACAGCAAGTCTATTCTCAAAGTGAAAATGTTCATATAATTTTAATTGAGTAATTAGTTTGAATTAAATCAGCTTTTTAGTACTTACTCTATAAGTGTTTTGGCAATGAACCTCACAACTTAGAATTCCCACCCATAATGTGAGAAGAAACCTGAACTGGCCCCTTTCAGTTCTAATTCCCACTTCCCTCTTTTCAAAGAATTAAACACCAATTTACATTTCGAGGGCAAACTTTCCTATTGTTCTGCATGTCTTTTCTGTTAATAAAAACTTCTGTGTGTAAATATGGCAACACGATGAAGAAATCAAGCGAGTCAGCTGAAAAACTCAAAAGGAAAGTTAGTGTGTTCTTTTCACTTGATAAAAGTTTTTAAGTCACCACGCATGCGTAGGATAAGCAGCGCCATCGGAAAGGCTGATTTAACTTTCTGTATAGAAAAACGTAAAGGGAAGTCGGAAATGTTCTATGATATTATTTGTCTTCCTGAGAAATCAGAATATTTCAAAAATTATAGATAATAACATATAAGCAAGAGATTTTGTACAGATACTAATGATTGTTTTTTGTAAAGAATCTTTTGTTATTGTGAAATTGTAGTTCATATTTTGGGATTAACGCAACGAGTTATACGAGTGTTGAAGGAATACGCTCAAGAAAATTGGTCTAATTAAATATACGGCATCGAATAATAAATCATATATCTAATACAGGATGATAGACGTCTCGAGCGTATGTCAGTGATGGGCTGTTAAACTTCATCTTGACATTAAACAACTGTCAAGATGAACTGTCAACTTTTTCTCCAGTTTTATCCGGGATTTACCATACTAAGGAATGCATACTAGAGTGCCTTTCTACAGGATTCCATAAAAACATCAGCACTCACAGCTTTTATGATTCGTTGACATACACATGAATGCTGAACGTGGTGACAAGTCATCTTTTTTAATAAATTCCTCTTTATATTGTGGAACAGATATGTTTGCATCCACAGAAGATGCTATGCTGGTTTATGCTACTTCCCGCAAAGTACATTATCTAGTGTTACTTTGGTCAAAAAAACTAGAACACTTGAAGCAGAGTGAAGGTTTGAATGCTATTGCATATCATGATCAATCTTAGCTGCTAAGAATTGTGAACAATATGAACAAGAACCGGTGTGCCAGAAACTTTGGAATTTCTAAATCGCACCATTTTGTCCACACATTCTACGAACTGTATTGCAAAAACACAGTACTTGTCCACATATTGATTGGGTTATTCAAACCTTTTAATACAACTGATACTGATTTTTTTATGAATTTGATTATTCATCTCTGATGTTGCCTATTAAACCGTACTTGAGATTTCATCAATTTACGTTTCGCTAGGCCGGAAACCAACATAGATGAATTTTGAATTCGAATAGAAGCAATATGAAAATCTTTTCGTGGGGAACAGACACGGAATTTGTTTATTTCAATGCCATATTGCGTAAAACAATTATTACCGTTGGGTAAGAAATGTTTTATACGATAGTTGTGTAATATTTATTACGGCTTTACTAAACATTGATTTTAGTCAAATAATAACTTTTATTCCGGCTTTTAAAATTCGATCGTTTTTCTGTATCAATGTGGTAATCGGGGGATATAATTTTAGTCACTTCTGATCAAAGATGTTTATGGTGTTGTAATTTTTATAATCATAAGTCTATATATAAAATTTACATAATTTTCTATTGTGTTTGATTTATAATTATTAATTTAAGCTTCAAATAGGTTTTATTTAAAATGCATATAACTAACTGGATGAAAATGTAAATTTCTCCAGGGCAAATAAGCAATCACATCACAAGAAAGAGTAATTAATTTTAACTTGTTCGTTACAGGGGGCCAACTAATAAGGCTTTGAAAAAATTCGCAGATATTCGCTAAGAAGTTCTACGGAAATTGACTCCTAAACGGGAGTTATGAGGTCATTATAAATAAAACAAACTCCTGATTTGGAACTATTAGACTTTTAAACTGAAAATTCGTCAAATATGTATTTTCCGTTCAGTAGAAGATATTTTATGGAAATCGAATTCCCAGGGAGTTAAGAGGGTGTTATAGGTAAAAAAAATCCGGTTTTAAGTAATCAGACCAACAGTCTTGGTATTTTACTGGCGTGTTCTTTTGTTTGAGTAAAGATCCACCAAAAAATGGTTTTTCTTAAATCAACTCCAAAGAGGATACTGTAAGGGTGTAAATGATAAATATATTTCTGTTTTAGAAACTTAAGTTATGTCCTCGTTAAATCAAAAGGTGAAGGTTATAAGAATAGTTTTCATTACAATCGAAAGCTGAATGGTAGGACTTAGATAACAGTTACCGACACAAAATGTGTTGTCTTACAATGTTATGAAATCTCCAGTGAAGCGGGTGAGTAACCGGCATACAGAAATAAATCTTTGCACTGACATTAACACATGGATTTCTGTACTGTAAGAATATATCCAAAGCTTCTTTGATTCTGTGTCGGTAGCGTTTATAACTAACAATAGCGGCTACACTAAGTACTGATTTTATCATCATCCACACACACAAGGTGCTGTAATTTTAATTGCTTGATCTTTGTACATGTTATATGCCCAATAAAATTTCGCTGTGATATCTCTGGTCCATCTTGGTGTTACATTTTGTGTAACCAGCAGTCTAATTAACAGTGGCTTGTTGCAATTAAAACAATTGATATGCACATTTTCTCATATCTTTTTTTGAGATTTTTTTAACAAATAACAAAATATGTCAGCCGAAGAAAAAATACCGACCATACAGTGTTGAATATTTAAGGTATGGTTTTATTTTAATACCAGGAAATAGTACTTCACCTACGTGTCTATTATGTAATAAAACTAATTTATTCAATGAAAATTTCGAAGCTTAAGGAGCATTTAATTAACCAACAAACACTAAATTTAAGAAACCATAGTGACAAAAAAGATAAAGATTCAACTTTTTTCAAGTAGTCAAAGAAAAATATTTAAAAACACCGTCACGACAGCAATGCATATGGCAACATCTAAGCGAGAAGACGATGGACTGCATGATTCTTATTACATTTCTTTGCTTGCATTTCATCATTGATTACAAAGTCCCGAAATCAGTACACCAGTATTTCTTAAACTGTGGGGCACATTCCCTAGGGAGGGGGCGTGATAACTCTACGAGGGGGTTGGAGCTTATTGAAAAGTCGAAAACAAAAGATTATTTAAAAAAAATATTGAAAATAAACAAACAAAATACATTATGACATAACAAAAAATACACATTTACGCTGTTCTAATATACACTGATGTCCAAAAGTTAAGCATATATCGTAAAATGCGAAAAACATGAAGAAAATATTCGTAAAATTATTCCAAATTTCATGCGGATATTAATTGGGTGAAGAAGAAACATTGGGTTTATGCAAAACTTTTCAGTCGACTACGTCCTGCGCGAAACACCGGCGCATGTCGGAATGCGGAGAAACCGATTCACGCAGCATAGGCAGTTCAGACAAGTTTCGTGCAACTGCTGTGCGAAGGAACGTTGTTAATCATCAAACAAGGTGAATGATGGCACAAAGGCGCCAGATGGATATGTTTACGAAAGGAAGAATCGTTGGAATGCTGAAATCCTCACGATAACCGTGTGTGATCGTGAGTATTCCGAAGTGTCTCGAATTCTGAATGTGGACGAGTCTGTGATCTCAAGACTGTGGCAGAGGTTTCAAAGAACGGTAGATGTTACCCGACAACCAGTATCAGGTCGACCAAGAGTCACAACCCCTCGCTAAGATCGATATCGGGTAATAAGTGCGCGACGTCAGAGGGGCACTGGGTTCGGCGCTCACAGTCGCCACAGGAATACGAATTTCAAGACAAACTGTTTACAGAAGACTCAATCATGCTGGCGTGTATGCCAGAAGACCAGCAGCTTGCATTCCCCTCACGTCTGCGAATAAACGTGCTCGTTTGAACTGGAGTTTGAAACATCAACTTCGGAGAGTGGGCCAATGTGATGTTCAGTGACGAATTCCGGTTTAGTCTGAGTAGTGATTCTCGGTGGATAACGATATGGAGAGAACGTGGAAGACGTTTTGAACCAAGAAACATAACGGAAAGACATCATTTTCCATCAAGGGGAATAATGGTATGGGCAGGCACCATGATGGACGGCCGCACAGACCTCCATTTCTTTGACACGGGGTCTGTGACTGCTCAATGATACAGAGACGAAGTTCTTGAGCCTTATGTTCGCTTGTTTCAAGGTGCTGTTGGTCCTGACTTCATATTCATGGATGGTAATGCGCCATGTCACCGAGCGTTGCTGATTGATGACTTCCTTGAAACGGAAAACATCCAGTGCATGTCGTCGCGTACGAACTCCCCTGATTTAAATCCTATCGAACATGTATGGGATATGCTCGGGAGACGAATTGCAACCCTTTCGCACACACCAAGCTCCGTTACAGAAATGAAGAGGGAACCGTTTGAGCCCACAAATCATTCATCATCTTATAGCAAGTATGGTAAATCGCTGTGCAGCGTGCCTGGCTGTCAGAGGTGGCCACAAGTGTTATTAAAATGCAGCATCGGTATTTTATTTAATGTTTTCTTTCATTTTTTCTTTAAAGTGTAAATCCTTGCTATGCTCAGTTTTCTTTCAAACTGCTACTTTGGATAATAAAATTAAATATTATCATTCTTTTGATTTGCTTCCTTATTTTATAACCATTTTACGCTCGCATATCACGTTTGCTGCCATTCTGATTTACAATTCCTTCTTTATACACGTAATTATCAATTATACTTAACTTTTGGACACCAGTGTACTTATAAACGTATCAGACTGCATAATGTACACTGCTGGCCACCATAAATGCAACACCAAGAAAGACACAACAAAATCTATTTTATAGATAACATGTTGACCAAGTATCAAATGATTAAATTCATTGACTTCTGTGAAGTGTGGTTCCAGCCAGAATCAGTAGCCAGCGTAGCCGACATTGTTGGAGATCGCCGCTGCCGCACGCCTCGGCATTGATTCAAAAAGACTTTGGATGAGTTCTTGAGGTACAGCAGACCAAGCAGATTCCACACGTTGCCAAATTTGATCTGGTGGGGCAGCTGGGGGTGAATGTGGGTCAATCGTTCAGCAACCATGAACCACATGTTTTCTATCGGTGATAGATCCGGAGAGCGAGCCGGCCAAAGAAGCAATTTAATCCGGTGATCGACGAAGAACCTTTGGACAATGCGTGATACGTGTGGTTGCACATTATCCTGTTGAAATATGGCTATGGCCAAGCCCTGAAGGTAAGGAAGGACAACTGGCTCCAACACTTCGGAGATGTAGCGCTGGCTGTTTAAAGTACCTGCAATGCGTACTAGAGGAGTGCGAGAGTGATATCCAATACCGCCCCATACCATAATACCCGGTGCAGGACCAGTGTGGCGGTGCATAACGCAGCTGTTCAGCATCCTTTCTCCACGGTGTCTCCAGGCTAGAATCTGACCATCGTGGTGTTGCAGACAGATGCGTGACTCGTCAGTACAGACAACTTCATTCCATTCTGCCACACACATCCTTCTTTCATCGCACTATTGGCGGAGGAGACGTCTGTGGTTCTGCGTCAAGGGTAGACCAAGCAATGGACGTCTTGCGGACAGACCAAGCTGTTGTAAACGGCGTCGAATGGTACGCGCAGACACTGAATGATGCGTTACAGACTCAATGTGCTATGCTATGGTTCATGATGTGACTGAGCGATCCGTCACTGCTAAGCGCACAATTTGCCTGTTTTCACGTGAAGTGGTGCACTGAGGTAGATGCGATCGACCACGTCAGTCCGTCGTACCCTCCTGCATCCAACGGTCACATATCCGCATTACAGTTGTTTGGTTTCGTCCAACACGACTACCGATTTCCCTGAAAGATAATCCACAATCACGGTAGGCCACTATCCTTCCTCTATCGATTTCGGATACTTGATCAAAAGCTGATCGCTGTTTTCTACGAGACATAACTGATCGTTTTTTGTGAAAACCACAAGAAAAACACAATTGCCGAACTTGAAATCGTCGAAATCTCCAAGCCTTAAATAGCGCTTTGAAGTGGCGCCACAGGCGTACGTGATGTGTGTCTGTGCTGAAATTCTAATCATTTGCATATCTCACCTCCGCTAACGCATGTTGTAAATTTCATGTTTTTTGCGTGCTTCCTTCAGGGTGTTGCATTTACGGTGGCCAGCAGTGTATTTTATAATTAATTTAAAAATACTAAGAACAACATTATATAATAATTACCAATGACCTCATGGGTTTATATAATACAAAAAAAATTATACAAGAATTAACACTTATCTTGATGATTTCTACGGTTTATAAGTAATCCCTTAACTGACGATTAAAAGTTGCGTGATTCGCTTTTCAATGCCAAGGAATAAATAAGGAAATCCTCTGAAATAAGTAAATCCTTTGAAAATACTATGTCCAGGTCCTTTCATTATATTCCAAAGCTTTTGGAATAATTTTTTGGATAGCAGTTCACAGAAGAGATTGCAGTTCGGAAAGACGTATATATACGCCCGGGAAAATAAACGCTTTGGCGAGCGAGACGTTTATATACGCCAATGGCAATTAAGCGGTTTATGTCATATTGTGTAGCTTAAGCGTCAAAGATTATTATTGAATTCAATGCATTGAATTGTATGGTTAGCTGGCACGCAATAAAAACTATGCTTGAATATTGGATCGCAAATATTGAAACTTTGAGAAGCTCTGACCTTCACAGAATGTGTTATCTTACAATGCCATAAAATCTCCAGCAAAGCGGGCGGGTAACGGCATGCAGAAATAAATCTTTGTACTGACATTATCACATGCTTAATTAGTTTAATTTGAAAAGTGAATCATGTATACGACTGCAATGGATAATAGCCCCTTGGTGACTATTAAATATAAATGTCTCAGTTGAAATCCGATATGTTATCGTTTTCTCATTAACCTACATCTTTGAAACTGGATATAAAGTGATACACATAATATATTTAAAATATCTGTTTCATATATGTAACATATGCAATCCTTCATTTAATTTTATTGATATTCGTTACAGATGAACGGATTTAATTGTTAAATTGTTACTTAAGCGGTAGAATGCTGTTGGTGATTTGTCAACTACTGAAATTGCCAATGCAGTTATCTGATATATCAAATGCGATCCCATGAGTTTGTCTCATATATAGTCCGAACAAGAAATATTAAATTAATGTTTGGTAAGCGAAATATTACTTTATTCCTTTTTCAATTTATTATTATTTTTATTGACCAACACATTAAAACGAATAAGTTTAAATTCATTTTTTAAACTTTTTTGTCTATTATTGCTGTTATTTTTATGAACCTACATTTTATATTTTCAATCCTTAATTCCACTAAAACTATAAGAGAAACTAATATTTTATTTCCAATATTTATGACAATTTTTCTATATTATATCCTTACTTTTTCTTGCACAGCGAAAGTTTTGGTGTTTCTATGAATTAAATACATGACGTATTTAAAAAAACTTAAGTATTAACTTTCTTTGAAATTAATTTGTAATTTATATTAAATTACTTAGTTGTTATTAACTTGTTATATGAAACATTTCCTTTCCTCAGAATAATTCCATTAATTTCCTTAAAATTTCATTCCGACATAACGTCACAATTCCACTGATGTTTAATTACCAACTTAATTAGAGAAAATATTGCTTCACTAATCGGAATTAAATTCTTCAGTTACTGGGGCTGATAATGTTATTCACCTTTCGTTTCCAGTTCTGTTCTAAATGTATTAAATTAATTGCTAATTAAATGAATTGTGACATCGTATAGCAGAAATGTATTTTTCCGTTCAAAACTCCTGTTAATTTTGGATATTATATACATTACACAATAAATACACTTTAATTGCACAGTGAAAAATTTCTTCAATGGATATATGCTTATTATATTGTCAATAAAATATTTTTAATGTATTGCTTCAACAAGTGATTATGTTATAACAGGAGATTCTATTTTTAACCAATGAGAAATATTTAAAATTTTATTCATCATTGATTATGAGAAACTACTTTGTGTGTAAATGTTTATTACCATCGTACTATAAATTAATATGAGGGTCATTTTCAACGGTCCTCTTAATAATTTTGAGCCACGCTCAAGTGACGAGGACGATACAGCTGGAACTTTTCCATCTTCTAACTACCACGCTACACCAATCTTAGGATATTTTGGCTAGAAAGAATTAAAGCATATTAGTCCCGCGCTACTTGTCAAGTTTTATGACATCAGCTTTCCTTGCGTGTTTCTCTCACAATCATTGAATATAAATGTTAAAAATATATCTTTAATAGTAATCTCACATAAATCGTCTCTTTTTCCTAATTCAATTATATGAACTATTTACAAAGTATTATAAATCTCAGTCAAAAACTCTTGAAAAACTTTTGTCTAAAACTGTGTTAATATTTTCACCGAAAAAAACTCGAGGAAACTTGCTACGAAAAACAAATATGTATTAACGAAGAGCAAGTAACTTTAGGGTAAGAGAAATTACGGATAGTATTTGTGTTTCCAAAGACAGCATGAAAAGTTCAATAAAGTATTTATATTAAACTTAGAAATGTATTTTATCAAGTATTAAACAAGAAAATAAAATTTAAACTTATTATATACAATGATAGATTTACATTGTGTGAGTTCTATACTATTTTCATTCATTACCACAACAAAATTATTTTCCTTGCTTCAGTACAAACAGACATTAATGTATATTTATACAAAACATATTATATTTGACTATCAAATTTAACTTATCCTCCTATTACTTAAAAATAATAATATATGTTCTACTGAAATACAGACTTGAGAGTTTAGAAATTTCTGTTTCAGTAATTGAGCAACACACATTTTGTTAAAATGAGAATACGTGTTGATAGCAGATAAAGGTAATAATGCAAAGCAAGGTAATAAAAAGTAATCTGTTGGTTGCTCAGATATTTTTTACATTACAGAGCATGTTTCTCTACATTTAAAAAAGAACCAACAAGTTAAACATTCTTGTTCTTAACGATGAGGACTTAAAGATAATTTGATACTCACAATAACACCGGATAAAAAGATCTGAACAGTTAAGTGAAAATTATAGACTGTTTTTTCAGCATACAACAGGAACATAAACAGATTATTTTACAATCTTATCATGAATACAAAGCTATAGTGAAAGGTTAAACGAGCAAATATCCTGTCTGACGCTTGCAGGTCAAGCAGATATTATTTATAAATACTGTTTCGAATTTTGTATACAATAGTGTAAATAGTTTGTATTTGGATGTGTAATACATTCATATTACTCTGTGTTATATTTATTTAATGTTATAATTGCAATATTCGCAAGCAACGCCTTCTCTCACGTTGTAATGGCGATTCAATGGGAACTTGGCGAAAACCTAAGTTGGCATCATTTTTGGCAGCCATTTGGGTGACCATTTTTGGCGAGTTGGAGACCTACTGGGTTCTTCTGAAAATTTGTGGAAGAATCTACTAATTTCAAGACCTATGACGCAAGCGGATCTTTCTCAAATGATTCGCGAGGCCTGTAAATAGAGAGATGCTTGCCGAAAGTCAGTCAGTCTTGTTTCGACCAGCGATTAGTGAGTATTGTTTTGACTAGCGATTAGTAGATTTGCTTTGACCGTGATTACAGCTCGGTTGCTGAATAAAACGAGAGGTGCTTGTCAATAATCTTTTACATACGTGTATTTTAGACCCTGATAATTGTATCTGAGGGCTGCGGAAGGTGTGAAGACCTTTGGATATTTATTCTGTGAGTTTTGCTTTTGAATCCTATATTTCAAGGATTGTTTTCTCGACAATAAATTCCCACCTTTCTTAAAGAACTGTTTTGTTCTTTGTGACTGATCTGCATAAAATCCTCGAACCCCGATCAATTTAACAATACGTTCTGAATAAGAACAACTTATGATTGTATTAATAATTGTCTCTTTTTAAATTAACATTTGAAATTGTTATTGAGATGCTATATACATATAATACTAAAGTTTAGCTTACATTTTAATTAAATTACTTCTATACAAAATTAATTTATCTTGTCTTTCATATTAGTTTTTTCAGTATTATAATATTCAATGGTTTCCATAACTTGAAAGAAAATCACAAAAATTATTACTTAAACTGACAGAAAATAATTTGTAGTTTTATTTTCTGATACCAAACCTTATTTTTCTATTTACAAGCAATTTAAAGTGTTATTCTTCTTCATTGTAAAATACTCCCAGTTTTAACATATAGCGAGAACTAGATTTTATTTCCTTTTTTGAAGATGCAAAGAAGTCTTCCAAGAAATCTATGAATATCCAAGCAAAAAATCTTAAAAGCGGATAAACGATTAAGATTTTCAGTCCTTATACTAAGTTTTAATTATTTCGAGTACCACTTTCCTTTGTCTCATTTGAAGTGAAATGAAAAAGGGAAAATATTAACCTCTTTGATTCTTGAAGAATTTGAAAACACTAAATAATTCAGAAATATACCAATGTTGTTTGTTGTTCTCCTCAGTATTCATTTTTAATGACACCCTTAAATCTAAATTTAATGAGCTGGTTTCATTAAAGACAAATTTCTGATTAATTGCACTTTAATTACCTAAAGCTGTAGCGGCTCTAGTAGTTAATGTTTGATGAGAATGCATTAATAATTCTTATTTAATCAACACAGTATTCATAGAGAAATCCCTTGCGGAGCTATTCATTACAATTTACATTGTTTGATCTTCAGAGCTATTTTAAATTTTAAATGAAATTTTTGGGGTGTTTTTATATCAGTCAAAAATAATTTTTATTATTTGCTTGAGTTACTGTACTTGCATTAGGTTCATCACATTAAATAATTTATAAAAAAGAAATATAAAAGCTTAAACTAATAAAATTATCACAAATATATATTAGTCCCAATATATTATAATTGAAATAATAACATAACTATTTTGTTTGTTATTTCTATTGAAATACCCTGACACTATTTAAAATTTTATATGTAACTTATTTTGAAACATTTAAAATTATAGAAGAAAGGATGGTTTAAATATGCGAGTTATAGTTAGGGCTGTAATATATTTTGCCCACTTCATTAATTTTCTGCTTAACTTTGAACAGTTGGACCAGACGTTTTCATTATCATTTAATCATTTAACTCATCATATTTCTACCACGGTCCTTTGGATTTTAGAAAAGCTTGCAACTAAGTAATATGTCAGTCATTCAAAATTATGAATATTGTACAATTTGAAGCAATGATTTTTCTTTAGATTTCTACGTATTAAATTTACACATTTTACTGAATACAATATGTTTGTAATTAATGCCAAATTTTTACATGAAATTTTCTACTCGATATGAAAAGAAAAATTATGCTTAAAAAATTAATTATTTGTAACTGGATCATTTTATTTGTGTTTACTGCCTTAAAGAACAATTGTGAAAACTGAATACAACATTGCATTATTTTCTAAACACTGAAACACAAATTCCTTGAAATCCACTAAATAGTCTGTTAAAGATATTTTAAAATGATTTAGTAGGTACTTCATTTAGAACACACCATACATAAATTTCTTCTGATGAGATATTTAAGATAATTTAAATATAATTCACATATTAAAACTATTTTTATTTACTTAAAACTGAATTAATATCTCTACGTTTAAAACTTACTTAGTCAACCTAGTTTAAGAATATTTTCTTTCTTTAAAAAATTCTACTAAATTTTATTAATAAAATATCAAATAAGACATTCGATACTTTGTAAAGATAAAATATTTTTAGTACTTAAAATACTTTTTTAATATTATTCTTAGAATAATGTTTTTTTTATTATTTACGCGTTTACAGACAAATACTCCTTTCTCCGTTAAACTCTATGACAATGGAAGTTTTATAGGTGCACACACATGAATATATATATATATATTCACAAATCACAAATGCAACAATAATACAGAATACTTAAACAGTGCATTAGATGTCTATATACTTCATATCCGTGCAATTACACTAATAAATTATATTTTAATTAAAAATCTGAAATTCTGTTAAAAAATATCAATTACAGTTCTAATTAACTGAAAAGAATAATTTAAAGTACTTTGAAAGTAATCCAATTTTAGGAAAAAATGTAAACAAAGGTAATACATAAACAGTTTAAATAAGGGTACACGAAATTTAACTGTCCGTTTCTTCTCATTACTATTTTCCTTCCTCAGTGGCTCGACAGGCCAGGGTGGGTCTTGGCCTTCTCAAGAAGCCTCCTCTAGGCTGGTCTTCTTCCTGCTAGTGTCTCCAATTCTTAGTTCACAAAACTAGGAAATCTTTTTCTAGACCACCAATCAATGTAAGACTTGGCCTGCCATTTCTTTGTGTGCCAATTGGTTGGCATTGAAGACTTTTTTGGTGGTGCGGTCTTCGTCCATTCTGACAACGTGAACTGTCCATTGAATCCGTTGTATTTTTATGAAGTTAATGATGTTAGATTTTTTATATGATTGATAGAGCTCGAAATGTGATCTTCTTCGCCACATTCCATTTTCCTGAATTCCTCCAAAAACAATTCCTAAAATCTTCCTTTTGCAGATACGTATCATGTTCTCATCTGCTCGAAACATGGACCAAGTTTCACATGCATAAGTTAATACTGATCTTAAGAGACTTTTATACAATAGAACCTTCTTTTTTCTTTTGATTAAGTTCGATTTCATATATTTTCGTTTTCCATTAAAGCATCTATTAGCCATAGTAATTATCTTTTGGATTTCAGTAGTACAATCGTTCCTATTGTTAATTTACGAACCTAAATCAGTGAAACTGTCAACAAAATTATGCTTCTCAATTTGAAAATAAGAATTGTTAAAACAAGATTTAGTTCAAGGTATGTATTTGGTCTTATTCTTTTTACATTTATAAGCCCCGTGCACCACGCAATGTATAACACGGGGGCGTACAACACAGACAGAATTACAATACACAAACATCCATGCCTTCTCCGGGATTCGAACCCAGTCCCTAAGGCACCGCAGTCAGCTTCAATGACCACTATACCGGATGGGCGGCATTTGGTCTTATTCTCATTGGTTTTCAGTCCCATCCTGAGGGCCTCTATCTCTATAGATAAAAAAGACTTGTCTTAGTGTGGTGGGTGTTCGAGCAATGATATCAATGCCATTAGCAAAAGCCAACAACTGTATTGATTTATTTAAGATGTTTTCTCCGGTATTGAAATCTCTTACCACTTTTTCTAATGCTGGATTAAAGGGAAGACGCACTAATGCATCTCCCCGTCGAGCGCCATTTTTTTATTTCCAATGGGCCCGAAAGATCATTCTGCACCTTGATCATGATCTCTGTCTCGCTTAATGTTAACCTTAAGAACTTATCAGGGATTTTAAAATCTTTCATGGCTGCAATAAGAGCCTTTCTGTTAATACTATCATATGCGGTTTTAAAATCAATAAAGAGGTGATGCGTATCAATTCCAAATTCCCTTGTTTCCCCCAAATCTTTCGGATGTTGAATATCTACTCTGTAGTGGATCTTCCTTTCCGAAATCCATTTTGGTAATCTCCAACTCGTATATTTTCCAATAGTGCAGAAAGTCTGTTGAATAGAATATTTGAGAATACCTTATCACTTGCAGCTTGCAATTTAACTGTCCGTTTCTCCTCATTACTACATTAAAAGAAATTATTTTATCAAATAGTCTCAGAAAAAGTGAAGCGAAGGTGATTTTGAAGTTTATAATCCAAGATGTAAATGTTTTTTTTAGCTCTTAGTATTGTATTAAAAAAACCCCACAAATCTTCATAAATTTCGTAAAAAGAAACTGAATTAAAAATGCAAAAACTTGTATGGAAAAAAAATCTGAAGGAGAAGTAAAATAATATTTAAATTCATGCTTGTTTCTGTTTATCCTGATTATTGTTTATTATGAACCGACAATTCTTAGAAACGCTTAAGAAATGTCAATTAATTTTAATATGGCAATAAATTATAATTCTTGCTAATTACTCCTTTCATGAAAAGATTCCAACTTAAAAATCATGAGACTACGTGACTAGGGAAACCACGCAACCACGAAATTACTTGAGTTTTAACAACAGTGTGTCATTTTAGCATACATTTTAAAGATAGATCCATTAATTAACCAGATTTTCCACACCCACGACATAACCTTTTAACCTACGTCGGCGTCTATGTAATACATGTTTTTAAATAATTGTGTTGTGACATAAATTGCCAAGATTATCTTTGACATTTAGGTAATTTTCAAAATATACCGTACAAGATATTATTTTTATAACTGAATCTTAGATTATTTGAAAGTAAAATAAAACTATACATATTATTTAACAGCTTTATTAAAGACAATGAATCTGATCTGTTAAGCCGAGATCAGTTTAATCAGATTGTTTTTGAATTAAGCCGGATTTAATTTATTTTTCGGAGCCTCTAATACAGCCAATTTTTGCTTTTGAAATACTAAATGTTTGTAAATATAACGAATTATAGTTTTCAAAGATTTATCTCTGATAATGAAAGATTGTAACGCGCTGCATATAAAACTGTAATGATTATATATTTCTCAGACTGGTCTGTAGATGTCACTACAGTCCAGTCATTATAATTGTAACAGAAGCGGGAACTTAAAACCACCGCTTTTAATATCTTAATATCAGAGAGAAATCCCAATGAATTAGAATCGCCGTCCAATCCCGAAATGTTTTAAATCTACTTTAAATTGTTTCTCTAAATGGCTATATTTATTGCTTTGTACAACCGTCCTTTGTAATTGTGATATTTTATGCCATTACAAGTATTATCCGCTCCCCCCTACCTTTAGATCATGTTTATTACATTAGGAGTAATAACATAAAGTAACATAACATAAAGAACCATTATAAGATTGCTTTTTCTTACATTACAATTGAAATGAAAAGTGATTAGATGTGATTACTTACCTAAACACATGCAGCATGAGTTATAAAAAACTAATCATCTATATCATTCTTTTATTTTTCTAATATTATGAGCATTAATCACTTGTAAAATCGATACAAAAATCTACATAGTTAAAAGTCGAATAGTAAAAAAGAAACAATCAAACATTTAGATAGTTTATTGTTATAACCTTCTCGGTTCCCTTGTATCACATATGATACAAAAGCTCCATAAATTTTTGCGAAGGCTGAACAGCAAAAGCAAATTTGGGACAGTTGCATCACATGAGATACAAAGTGAAATACTCATATAATTTCCTACTATAGTCAACGCATGGCAATACCTGTCTATGATAACGATTTCTAGTAGCGTCTCTGAATCAAAACAAGATGTGTGCATGTCGTCGAAGTAAGAATTTTTTTCTTATTGAAAAACAAATATTAAGCTAATTTTAAAATATACTTTTTCTTTATATATGTACTTTTAACTAATTAACCTCAAAAAAATAAATTTTTAGGGAAATATTAAAGCATAATGACTTGAGAAATTTGTTTCTATCACTTCTGATACAATGGGAACCAATCATTTACGAGCATACTTTTAAGTCAATTTTGTTTTAATTTTTAGTTATATTTTGGATGGATTTGAAGAGTGATAAAATTATTTCTTCAGTTAAAATCTTTAGTTGAGGTGTGTGAATGATGGGCCTCATCCAAAAGGCAGAATTACGATTTGCATTTCACATCAAGCAGCTCATAAAAAAGAAGCTAGGCACATACCTGAAATGGTTGGGAATAGGACTCATTGAACTAGGTGCAGGAATGAGAAGAGCTCTGCCTCAACAACTGTACAATGTACAGACTGCAAAGTGTTTCTATGCTTTACAACTACTAGAAATGATTTCAAGGCATTTCACGAAATAAAAAACGTTATTTTAATAATACTACTAATATGTAATTAAAACGCCAAAAAAACTTAATTTTCATGTTGAATTTACGAATTGTATGTATTGTGTAATTAAAGACTAAGATTAAATTAATATTGTTTCATTCTTGCTTAACATTTTAAAAAAAATTCTGATTGTAGTGTCTTGTTCCTGATGTATCGCATGTGTGATACATCCCTCCCCTAGCTTCTATAAATTAAAAAATATATATTGCACTTTTCTACATCAGAGTGATCGAAACAACTATTTAAGTACCTCTTACAAAAAATCAAGCTTTTATTTTTGTCTCGGATCTGAGGAGGTTAATATAAATTAAAACTTTGTGTAAAGGAAAATTTTTTTGCATTTGTATAAGGGATCAAACAATAAGGGAACCCCCTAGTGGACTCAGAGATAGACTCTCAGTTTAATCTTCCTCATAGAGCGATCAGTAGCCATACTCTAGTTTAATTTTTACCCTACGACTAGAATCAGCTAGGCTGTGTTAAATATAAACATGTAACGCGACACCTATTTCTTTTCGTTTTTCTGTTTCTTTTCTATAATGTCTATATATAAATCCCAATATATACTAGTAGCAGTGTCATCGTCATTATATTTGTAAAAAAAATTGACATCAGAACTTGCTTGGAGTTGAAGACTTGTAATGAGAGAAATGATTATAGAAATAAGTTACGTATAAAAATAAAAAAGTTAAAAAAAAAGGCGAGGTTTACATTTAGGTACTTATCCACTTATTATTACTTTTCTACAAAAAAGTTAAAATATCTTAGAATACATTTTTAAAACCAAGTTTAAAATAAATCAATCCTTCAAATACTTGTGTAATTCTAAGAGTTGAAATTTGAAAAAAAAGGTAAGCTTTCTTAAAAGATTATTTTCTACAAGAGAAATGATGCTTTCAATTCTCTCTGGAGAGCATAATAAACACAGAGCATCCACACACGGCATTTACGTTACAGTCAGGATAATTCATATCTATGTACAATTTTTGAGAAGTAATTTTGGGTTAAGATAATGTAGAAGAAATTATCCTAATCAACAAAAAATTGTTAATATTTTATCATAAAATACTCCTAGTACTTAACAAAAAATATCTAAGCACACTGAATTTACTATTAGCATGAATAATATAAGTTGAAAAGCTAGATAAAAAGATAATAATATTATCTATATACTCCAGTTGAAATACATAAGATGTTAAATTAAATAATTATTTTGATTGAATAAGAATTTTATTTGAAATAATTTTTGTTTTAAATGACGTCTTGCACATATTTTTCATATTTATATTTCTAAATGAAGATTCTTTCAGTGATAAATTCTAGAACAGTCAATTTCAAATAACAATTTCTTGATACATTTAACAGGAAAACAACACATAATCATATATTTTTCTTAAACTTTTTCTTTAAGATTCATAAAGTCTTAAATAAGACGTCTAGTTTATTTTATTTTCATACTTTAGTGAAACCATGACTCAATTTTTTGGAGAAAGTACGCACACATATCTCTGAAACCTAAAAAATTCATTAACAGGAAAAATGCATTAACAAAAAAAAAAATCATCAAAGCTTGAACTCACGAGAGATAAAATGCGTGTAATAATTTTGATCTTAAAGAGAAAAGAAACATTTCTGCATGAAAACTAAAATTGTTCTTTTGCTGTTTTTCTTTTTAGAAGTTATGACAGTAAAAATAGCTATAATTCATTATGTATGATGAAGGATTCATAAGTATTGTTTATTAGAATTGAAAGTACATAAAATGTATCAATTATTCAAGGCATCCGACTAGATTCGGAGAGACTAATTCTTCAAAAACAGATTTTTAGAATTTTATTGTTTAAAGGAACATAAATATGTTTATAGAGTCATAATTCACCACTTCTTTTGAAAAGATATTTTTTTAAATAAAATGTTAGACAATTTTTAATACTAGGAAAAAAATAGTAAATACAAATACATTGGACATAATGTAATTTTAATTTCATTCATATACTTCTTGATCCATCTAAAGTGTCACAAACCGCAGGGTCAAAAATATTTTAAGAAATAAATACTTTTTATTAGCATTATAATTTGACATTAATGATTTTTCTTCAAAATTACTTTATGTTCCAAGATAAAATGGCTGTAAATTGTGATTAAATGCGCAATGCCAGTCGGTTCCTGCTTCTCTCTGAAACTCCTGGTCTATCCTCAGACCCGGCCAGGTGTGTGGGAGAAACTGAATAATCAGCAGACATGTTTCACACTAATTATTTTATTGTCGCCAGAATATCAAGCAGACACAATAACAATATAATTAAGATAACAGATCAGATAGTAGAGCGCGGAAGTGAGACTCAATAGCCTGGGGATAATAATACGGACCCTCAACTGATTCCACGATAGGTTAAACACGCTGAATATAAACTACGTCGCACACTAATAAGCTAACTTCTATTTAAATAAGGATCACGATACCTGTACTTTTATGAAGTCAAGTCCTACACTTGAACCTTGAAAGCGATCCTCATCTGGATTTAATCACCGTCGATTGATCCACTCTCAGTAATCTTCCATTGATAAACTCCAAATGCACTTAATCATTTCACGATCCTTCATTCTCCAACTAACCAACTAACTCGACAAACTCGCGAATACAGAATTTATATAATATACCTAATTTGCATAATTACGCTTTCCTTACTCAGTGAAAGTTGGTTGATACTATTGTTTCCCCAGAAGAGTCTCCAAGAGGTTAGTAGAGCCGCGTATAGATCCATAACAAATGTAATTGCCTTAAAACTTGCTATTTGTTACTCTCTAAAGAGCTCATAACATGTGATAAAAATTTCCTCGGATTTTATTGGATTGCTTTGGAGATATCCTATTTTGTGTGCACAAATTATTGTTAAGCTTTCATTCTTCAGAAAAAAATGTTTGAAAAATATTCTTATAAGTTATACAAGGTAAATATTAGAAAAATAACTTAAAGTTCTTCACTTTAATATAATATTTATTCTTCTTCCTCGGTATTTTTATATTTCTTTTTTTTCTAATGACCCTATATTCTAACACCTAATGAAAGATCTTTTAAACCTAGTCGAATACCACGCATTGCAATAAAATTAATGAAAATTTGTATGAGGGGATGGATAAAAAAAGCAAACGACTCCATTAACTGAATAATAACAAATTTATTAATGTACAAAGAGGAAAAAATGACAATGCTAAAACAAATCGACGGATATGAACAAATAAATATTATAAGAGAAAACTTAACAGCCCATGAGGGCCAAGGCGTACTCTGTGCTCATCTCAGTATACGTGGCCATTGGGCGCTGAGTTGCAGGAGCAGATGTCCCGAGCAGGCGGTCAGTCGGAAGCGAAACCCCCAGTGTTTAGTCCCCAAGCAAGCTTGGTACTCATTTATCGACCCACTGAAAGGATGAAAGGCTAATTCGATCTTTCCCAGCCCGTGAACAGAACCCCGGACCTGTGGCGAGGAGGCGTGATACGCTACCACTCGGGCACTGGGCCTATTAATACAAATTACTTACAGTAATGGAAAAACGCACTCGTTATGAAAAATATTTATAGCTCTCCAGAAAGATCTCTCTAGAACAGCTCCGCTAGCAGGAACTCAGAGAAGAAAAATCTATCTTTTCTTGGTACAGACAACGCAGAAACAGATTCGGAACTAACTGACTGACTGAACCTGTCCTTCGTATAGCCTCATGGACATTTTCAAAAGTGCCAATTCCACGAAATTCTCGAAGGTTCCTGGATGCCAGAATATTTCTCCAAATTTGTCGCCAAGTACGATAAAGTAACCTATCTGGTTACCTTGCTCACATCATCAAGGGTTTCCATAATCTTTTTTAAGTTCATGCTGAGAAGCTTGCTTTCTAATAAAATGCAGAATTTTCTAAAACGGAGTGTTTCTGCGGGGAAAACAACACGCATTGCGTGTTTCAATTTTTAAAACCCAACGAATTATTGTTGCAGAAAATGCAGTAATTACTTCATAATTATTTATTGCAATGATTATTAGGCAATGATTTATTGTTAGATTACATGTTCAATGCTATAGCATTTACTATAAGTTTCTTTGAATCTTACGAAGCTACGCTATTAAGACGGATGAAATGTAACTGCGTAAGAGAAAATCTCAAAACTTCATCTCTTTCTTTTTCTTAGGAAATTTAAGAAAATAAAGCTAAACAGAAGTGTTTTCCTTCATTTTGAAATTCAGTTCTTTTTCTATTGTTTTTCTCATGATAATTTTCAAATAATTTGAGAGGGAAAAAAAGATTCTGTTTGAATAAAGGGAAAATATTGACTTTCTTGCGAAAACAAATTAAATTATTCTAGTTGCCTTCGAGTAAACAGTAAAATTTAATTCGATTTACGTTAGAAAAACTTAAAACAATATGAATAAAACAAAATCAATGAAGTTTTTACTGACCTGTTTGTTGCTCATTTTACCGTTCCTCTTTATTTTTTGGCTTAAATGGAAAAACAAATATCTTTTATATTTTTCTTTGACTTGTTTGAATTAGCTGCTGCCATCCAATATGCGCAAATATTTTAATTCACGATGTGTTTGTTTGGGAATAAATGAAATATTTAATATATTAAATGAGTAATTGTGAACATTTTTATTATATTTGTAACCAATTTTTACGCCCACACAAGAAGTGAGAGATTTCGCTCATACAATATTTAAACCATCAATAAAAAATCCTACCTTAAACAAATATTTATTTTAAAAGTGTCAGGGAAAAAAATTCGTTTGGAAAGAAAATAAAAATAGTCTGTCAAATAGTCATTATAATTAAGATGCTACATTTTTATAGACTTGGATTGCTCTGCAAAATATTTTCTTTATTTTAAATTTGTTAAATATTTAAGTGGTAATATTTTTACTATTTATCGTTTCTGTTTCGCACGGTAAAAAAAATTCTAAAACCAATTGTGAAGGTAATTGCAATCTGTGAAAACTAAAATGATTTTAAAATGACGAAAGCATAACTCACATTTTTGATAGAAATTTATAAAAATAAACCTCCAAAATAGTTTATATCATAAATCGAAATTACACCGACCAACATTTAATTTACCTGTTTCATAAAAAGCAATCTAAGCTAATTGATAAAAAAACATTATTTTCTTTGAAATAGGACTTGCAATTTTCTATTGTCACTTTTTTGTACAATACTCATTAAAAAGAATATTTACCTTTATATTTTTACTAAAATGCAAATAAGCACATAGTCTGTTATAAAAATTTATATAAATTTTGTGAAAAATGTTTCTAAATATAAGAATTTCAATATTTATTAAATAAACAAAATACAATTAAAAATCAATTTTCACGGTATTTTCTACCATTAACAAGTAACACAAATTACTGTAATAATTTTAAAAGTACAATTCAAAATTCCACCTAATTTTAATTAATTACTTTAGCAGAATTTTATTCTGTTTCTCCAGTTTGACTTCATTTATCGAGTTCTTCATGTCCAGTAGCTGTTGATACAAATATGCTTAGAAAAAAAAATGAACGGCAAACTATAGTTTTGTTTGTAAAGCTATTTTTAGAAGCAGTCAGGTTGGAGGTATGATGTTGTGAGCAGAGGATATTTGTGATGCAAATATCACTTCCTCCTGCAAGGTTAAAGATTTCGTCAATTTTTATTACGGATGATGTGAATCTTCATTCAAGTCAGGTGAATTTAAAGTTGTTTAACTTTTTTTAAATTTCTTATTTTTTTTATTTTGAATTATCATTTTATTACCATTCTCTGTTAAATCATTTGTTGTATTTTGTTCCCCTCTAGCTGAGACTTATTTGTTTATATTCTCTCTGTTTTTAATATTTTACTTAAATTTCTCTAAAAAATATTTCAAAAATTCAGATTTGTATTTTAACACTTAAATTGATTTGGTGTGATTGTATAAATTTGGAAAATTCAGAAACTATATAAATATTGTTAAAAATGTATAACCCTAATAATATATAAGTATATAACTTTTTGAAAAATTTTTGTGTTCATAGTGAGAAAATAATTCTTATGATGTATGTAAAGAACTTACAATGATTTCAATGCGTTATAAGCAGAATAATTAGAAAAATTCATTAAATTTATCTCTATATGTTGTTATAATATGTTTTCATTCTCTTGCCTATTTTATAATATTCTTAGGAGATTAAAATTTTCTTTTGTCAAAACATTTATCAAGTATGATTTGATAGGTTAAAATTGTTCAAAATTTATTAGGAACAATAAGCTGCACAAGTCAACGATTTGCAAATCTTGTAAGCATTTTAACGTCTAAGTGTTATGTACCTTTTTTAAAAATGTTCGTTTTTTTTAAACAAAATAATTGTTTCGCAAAACTTATTTTTTATATCAACAATGACCTTAAACTATACTAAAAAAGCGCCAAAATCTACTGCACCTCAACTCGAAACAACTTAAAACTTCTAATAAAACTATATTAAAATTTGAATACAGTTCAAGTGGAAGAATGCTTCAGGAAGCAAACAACCCCACTCCTATTTCTTTGTATCCGCAAAGAAGTAACACAACTCTAAGTGAGTCGTTTTCCTCGAAAGAAAACAATCCGTCTTGGAATAATTTGTGTGTTTCAATTTCTTCCACTTGTCTGAAGAAGCATCTACTTATGCTGGATGAAAAATATCGTCTGTCCTGAAGACTGAATTTCGCTCGGAATGAATTCGTTCTGGCAACGCATCGAGACAGAAAATCGCAGTATATGTTTGGTAACAAAACAGCGTAGAGATTATTCATGCAGAACAGATTTTATGTTGTTTGAAATGGGACAGAAGCTCCTTATTTTCACATCTTTTTTCCTACAATAAAATGGAAAAATTCAGGGAGATAAATTTTAATAATACAGAAATGGAATGCCTTAATTTAGGAATGTTTGATGTTATATAACTATCTTTTATTTCCGAAAATTTTTTCGGCCATTAAGAAAGGCATTTATGATATTATTATTATATTATTCGTATAAGCGATCTTAGTTTTATTAAAGACTACATCTGTATTTGTTCGCTTTCCTTATTAAATGTTAGGGGAAATATAGCTGGTGTTGTACATTAGTTGAACACTTTGAATTTTTTTTTTGGTTAATATGCCTAAGTTAAATATTATTAATAATTGCCAAATTATCGATTAATTAATATAATTTCTTAATAAAACTTAATGAAACATTTATTGATTAAAAATTTTGCTATTCTTATAAAAAATTATTTTGAATAGTTAGGCCAATACAATATTATTCGTACCATTTTCTTGCTTGTGCACATTCCAGTCACATGTGACCACTACGTACTTTCGATGTCGAGGTTAAATAAACAGTCACAGAAGGCAGGTGGCAGCACAGTGCAGTTGAGGGTATATGCTTAAGAAAATATTGCGGTCGTTGGCGTAAGGCAGAAACTTAGTGATTTATCCGATGTAAAAAAGGGCATGATCATTGGCTTTCGGGTCAAGGGTGGAAGCATTTTCAAAACGGCTAAGTTTGTGAACTGTTCGCCTGCCGTCATAGTAAAAGTTTATTATGTATGACGAAATTGGACTGTTCAAAATCAACGACGTAGCACATAGATGACAGAAGTGAACAAAATGTGTTCAAGGGAATAGACGTGCCATTGTTGAGTAACTGACGGCCCAGTTGAACCAAGAGACTACCAACAGTGTCTCTCATACAACTGTTCAGCGAATTTTGCTGCGTCTGGGCCTCCGAAGCAGACGTCTGGTTCATACATCTATGGGGATTGTTGATCATCAGCAACGAAGGCTGGAATTTTCGCGCCAGTACCGCAACTGGACCTCCACTGAGTGGCGATAGGTGGCGTTTTTCGAAGAATCCCGTTTTAAGCTCCATTGGACAGATTGAAGTTGGCGTATACGGCATGGAACCTGAAACCTCTGAAAGCAAACATCCTGCAACCATTTCCGGCTGGAGGCGGGATCATTATGGTTTGGCTAATGTTTTCCTGGCATTCTCTGGGTTCTCTCATAGTTGTGGAAGACACGATGGATCAATACAAATATGCATCTATCTTTGCTGACTATGTCTAACCCTATGTGCGAATTGTTTTTCGTCAGGATGGTGGTATCTATCAGCAAGACAATGTGAAGTGTCATTCAGCTGGAAGTGAACATGCGTGGTTCGAGGAGCCCCAGGATGAGTTTCCCTTTCTTCCCCGGCCAGCAAAGTTACCTGACTTAAACCCAATATGGACCATCTGGATCGGGTTGTTCACGCCATGGATCCTCACCCGCGTAATCCAGCGCAGCTGGTCCCTTTATTGGAGTCGGCGTGGCTCAACATCCCACTGAACACCTTCAGAAACCTAATTGACTCTCTTCCTGGACGTCTCGCAGCAGTCCGCTCTTCAGAAGGCGGTTATTTTTTTGCTTTTGACAGGTAAGCTCTTTAATGTGACTGGACTGTGTATTTATTACCTTTATTCTATTACAGATGAGAAATATAGTGAGTCAACGATTAAAAAAAATCACTTTTATACGACAGAAAAGGTCTCAACTGAATAATAGAATAATGTAATTATATTAAAAAATAAATATATTTTTATCAAGTTGAAAATTCTTGTGAGATACTTTGAATATACTGCATGGAATACATTTAAAGCTCTTGGATTTAGATAAAGATAAGTTCAAAGAAAAAGAGATTAAAACTACATTTCTGAAATCATTATTTTTAAACTCGTTTCTTTTTTTCTCGTTTTAATAGAATTAACATAAACGAAAAGGATCTCGACCTTTTTTTATTGTAATCAAAACTTCTCATTCTTTTCTAATTTTTCTTTTTTAAAATATACGTACTTTTATATCGAATTTTTTTTCAGTTAGAGATTTAAATAATTATTCTCTTGTTTTCCTCTGCCAAAGTCTTAAAAAAAAGTTCAGTAATTTTTTTTTTCTTATGACAAGCTCTTTGATTTAAATCGCATTAAAGATAGCAAGTGAGATTTTTCATTGAAATTACTTTTCGAGAGGCTTATGTTAATGACTTCCAAATGTTTTTTGAAGATTTAAGGAGTGTACGCGAATATTAGATTTTAAATTACCTTATACTTTTATTTAAAGGCCTTAATGGGAATGAGAAGGACAAGAAACGCAACATTTAAAGTATTTAATACTCAAAGAGAATGATTTAAAAAGTAAATTTTTTAAAATGTCGAATTCGTTTTTTGAAAACTTTTTTCAAATAGAATTGTAATAAGAAATGTATGAAAGTAAAGTTAACAAACATAATGATGATTTATTTTTAAGTGATTGATTTTTTCTCATTATGCAGGGTGTCCTCGAATACAGTGTACAAACTTGGAGGGGAGGTAGAGACCATCGTTAGGAGTCATAACTACATAGAAAAGCATGGGCGAAAAGCGATAGGTAGCGCTGTACGTGAGCTCGCAAGGTCGGCCCATGTGGTTTCCTCATTTCAGACATAAACAGCGAGCGATGAACATGAATAGGTATACGAACACCGAGTTGGCAGATATCCACTTCATCCACGGCCTAGCGAACGGAAATGAACGTGTTGCTGTTCGGTTGTATGGGGAAAGATATCCAACGAAGCGGCAACTGAATCACTAAGCGTCCGCTCGTTTTCATCAGAACCTGTCAGAACATGGATCTTTCAGAGCCACGATTGACGACACGCTCGTCAATTCGGAAATGGACCTTGTGACACGGATATCCATCGTTGCTGATACGATCCCTGAAACGCCAGGTATTTTTGAACATGTCCAACAATCCTAGTCGCGTAGATGTCGTGCGTGCATACATCCCAATGGCAGCAATTTCAAACACCTCCTGTGATGATTTAATGTCATACTTTTAATTTATTATTGTTTTTTAATTTTGTAATAAAGCGTTTTACACTACATTCTGTACTGTGGCATTACTGTCTTTGTGTCTGTCTTTGTTCAAAGGTTGTCTTAGTAAAAAACTGTTTTGCCGAACATTCCTCTAAATACAAATATATTTAGACACATACATCTAATATATATACATAAAATTCTTCTTTTATAATATGCAATCAAATCATTTTTAATTTTGGCTGAATATTAAATTTTTATTTGAATTTTCATTCAACTCAGAAAAAAAAGACCTCAAAATGTATTTAAAATAAATTTAAAAGAGAAAAAAGGTCTTTATGTATTTAACAAAAGAAAAAAACCGATTTCGTATTTAAATGGTTTCTAATAAATTAGAAGAATTTTTAATTCAGCATCAAATTCTAAGTTAATGTTGAATGAAAATTGTCATCGTAGTTAATTCACCTCAAAATCATTAAAAAGTTTGGCTTTTTGAACATATGTTTTTTTCAATACACAAGGAGAAAAGGAAGCAAATATTTCCCAGATCGAATACCTTTATGTAAATTATATTATACGCTTCGCATTCGATATATGTAGATTTTTTTTAAATTCATTTTATGTATTACTTCAGTTACAAGAGTTGTTGTAAACGAAAGAAAAAAAAATTCAATACATTTTTTGTTCTCTTAAAAGTTCTGTATATCGTTTTTTTTTCATTTCTTATAGAAAACACTGGAAATGAATATGTAAAATTCACGGATACATTCAAGTTATTTTTGGAATATTTTTTTTAAATGAAATTCATTTACATTTCATTACAGATTATATATCATGGCATTATAGTCATATTCATTCATAAAATTTCACCATCACTTTAAATTGATCTTTGTTTGAGGATTTTATGTTGATTGGAGAAGACTTTCTGGGACACAGAAACCTCATTTTCAGAATGTTTCAAAAGGTACGGATTTACATGTCTACTGTATTGTATTTACAATCTACTGTATTGTGAAAAAAAGAACACACATTTCGCAACTTATAAACATACCTTTTTTAATGAAAGTGTATTGGTATAATCTATTGAAAATTTTGAAATATATGTTACTTTTAACGAATATAATAAAATGATATTATTCATTATTTTAATAAATAATACATCTTACATATTTTTTAAAATTCTTAAGCTGAACAATTTATCTATAATGAATCAATGAAAGACTTAAGGTATCCTTAGCATAGATGAACAAAAATTAAATTTTATTTGAAATACTCTTAAACTCATAATTTTAAGAACGTCATAAAGTAGTGATTTATAATCATTTATAAATCACTACTTTGTGTGTAGTGATTTTAACCCAAGATAATATTCCTGATCTTAATGAAACATTTTCGCATTTGTTAAGCTACATAATTAGTTTTTATCAATTGTTACACAATTGTGAAACATTTATAAGTAAAACGTAAAAAGTTAGGAGTGCATGATAAGCTTAAAAATCTTACATTACACATAAAACTTGACATAAACGTTGACAAATTATGGACTGTTTAAATATTATGTATGATATATACCAGAGGTGGTGAACCTTTTTACTATTAGAGGCCGCATGTAAATAATGTACTAATAAAGGAGCCGCATAGGTTGGTATACCTATAAATCCTACTATTTTGAAATTATTATAGTTTTGGCATACTTGGAGATTTAACAATTTTGTGCATTGTATAGAAATACTATAAAGAAATAAATCCTTATTTATTTATTATTTGACATAATACGTTATAACTTAAAATATTTTTGTATTCACATAAGAATAAATTTTGTTGTAACATTCATATTTAATTATTATTTTTTTATAAAATTATTAAATTTATAGATAAAGTTTATATTTTACTGTTGGTATTTTTATTTATGTAAGCATATATATATATATATATGACAATCTTCCAGGGAGCCTTAATTGGTCCTCTAAATGAGCATGTGTGGTGTGTTGCCATTTTGCACTAGGTGGCGTTTTAAAATTTGAAATGTACTATTGGTGAATTCCACGAGCAATCACGAAAACATACGTACATTCCAGATGTTCATTATTTAATTCCACTTATTAGAAAACTGTTGTAATCTATACAATTAAGTACCAATTAATACAAGCGCTAGTTTTTACGAAGGCCGCATGCGGCCTCAAGGTCACGGGTTCCAAAACCTCTGTTTTAAACTTTTTGTTCCAATGTTGTTTTTTTACCACTATAAATGTATAAAATAAGGAGTATATTTTAATTCTTAAAGAGGAGGTTATACTGCATTCTCAGTTTTCTAATTTTCTTCGTTTCCTTTTTAATGTGGAACGCAACTCTTCAATTACGTGAGTAGTTGCGGGTTAATGTAACAAAGCTAAAGGGCATTAGTGACATTTTTTAGACTTCATTTACCTCTTAAGATGGGAATTGAATATTTAAGTCTATAAATTTTATTTACGGTTTCTAAAAAGGACGATCTATTGTGCTAACTTAACTAATTCATTTGTTATAAAATTTGCTGTTCATAGAATGATTTGGAATCAAAAATAGATCTTGGGTTCTGAAACGATTATTTCGGCGATTTTACGACACTTGTACGGGGCGGAGATTTTGAGATTTTGTAGGAAATGTGATTCTGACATAAAATTAAGAGCTACTTTAACGATTTAGCGTTTTCCGTGACAATATCGTTTAAACTGTTAATTCTTAGAACCTGATGAGATATGCTGTTTTGGACTAACCGTAATATGTTTCTAATGATACGTAGATAATTTTTTTTCGGATAATTTAGAGGAGTTAGGCAAGCACTTGGTTTTTATTAATATACGTCATATTTTAAATGTTATTGAATTTAATACATGCATATCAACAATGGAATTGTTGCTGTTAAAAGCAAAAAAGAACAATAAATAATGATTTAGTAATCATAATTTTTGAAATTGTTAATTATTTTACCTCTAAGATTTAATAAAAGCACGGAATATATATTCATCAGAAAACATTTGTGTCACACAGTCTTCTCAATTTTACTACTCCGTGCTCTCTCTCTCTTTTTTGTTTTTTTGTTGCAGTAACTCTTCTCTTCAGAAGTAGTTATGGAAAAAAATTATAAACTGAAGCAATTATTCCCTTCTGGTTGTCATGTATTAAACCTAATTCGAAACTATTCTGTTGCTGGTGGGTTCGAATCCTGGTACCACTGAAGACACGTCGTGTAGATGGGGATGTGTGTGGGTGATGCACGGCTAAATCTTTCACGGCTCAAATATCTTCCCATTGGTGTGGTGCGAATGTTAGAAAAAGAGGTGCTAGCTCAGGTGTCGTCCTCGTCATTTGACCATGGTTCAAGATTACAAGGTCCGTCACCAATAGTTCTCTAGCAGTTTTATAGAGCAACGTTAATATAACTCACACTCACTGACTCACCTCCAGCTCTCCTTTAGCTGTTTTATAGCGCAGCTTTAATATATAACACACACTCACTCACTTCCAAATTTTACCTCTAGGGGCGTTTTTGTCATTGGTATTAGGTTAGGTGCATATGCAGGTTAAGATATGAATGGAGACTTCACTGCAGGCTATGACTAGTCTAAGATATGGCAGTATAAAAGAGCCTTAAATCTAATCAACAGTTTCGTTTTGTGCCTGAGTCCGATATGTGAAGTGAATGCGACAAATTTTTTTTTTGGTCTGGAACAGAAAGTAGTGCTTCTTGTATAGTACGAAGGTAACCAATTCATTGGGAAAAAAGTGTATTTCTACATTTTCATGCAAAAGCTATAATTTGAATAAATATTACTTCAGATATTACAATATTTTGTTTATGCTTCATTTTTAACTCAACATTTACCAATTAGGACATCAAAGTAAGATTTATAATTTTTCTATTATGCATTGAAATAGAATTGTTTTACTTGAGGGCTCATGACCAAGCTTTGATATCAAAAAGGGTCTATTGTCACAGTAAGTTTTGTAACCTCTGAGTTAGCTTAATTCAAAACGTTTAATTTTCCAGTACTATCAACTGTAAGTCTCATTTAAATTTAAAGGATCCTTTGTCGGTTCAATTTTATTATATTGTTTCGGATTTTATGCCGAAAGTAAAAAATCAGGTATATGTGATTTTTCTGGGAAATCACCACTTCTCAAGGGGTTAAAAAATGAATGAACTTGTGTCAAGGCACATACAGGAAAAACAAATTTCAGAATAACATTATACGTGCAGTGCGGATATAGAACTTTGTTTCCAGATTTATAATAGTTATCATTTTACTTCCACGGTTTTATAAAGTTAAACCCTCAGTCTCTTTAAGATGATTCATTTTAAGAGAGCATTAAGTATTATTTTGAAATTATAGTGTGTGAAAAACTTTGAAAGCTTTGTTCCAAATAGTTACTTTTACCACTATCCGTCAATAAAAGTTCACATTATAATTGATTTTGGTAAAAGTGACGTGGTAAAGTATTTCAAGTTTGTATGTTTTTCTAGAAAGCGCAATACTTCTTCTGATGTAGAAAGGGGAAAATATCGTAAAATAGCAAATGTTGTTTTTCTGGTGTTCTGTATGCTTATCTTTAATGTAGACCAATAACTTACAAAGTTTGCGAAAAATGTCGATAAGGTCAAACATGCCTATTATAAAAGGCATTCGAATGGAATGATTGCTTAGCGCGCAGGCAAAATGACTGTTTTGCTGTTGCCTAAAATGTTGGTTTTATTGCTAAATTTAATCCGATATATACGGTAGCGGAAGTTGAGACTTTACAAGCTCGGAATTTGTGCATAAGCAAAAGGATGAAGTCATGAAACTTCTTATTATTTTACTTGGCAACTATAAAAATAATCATTTGATACATTCTACGTATTTATACGATTATTAAAAGTAGAAGTGGTTAAAAAAGTAACACTTTACAAATTACAACATATCGACTGAAAATCGCTTTTGCTTAATCATGCAGTCCCGTTTGTTCACAATAAATCCATTAATAACAAAATTTAGTTTCTCAAGTACAATAGGACTTATATATACTACAAACAGAAATTTCTTGAGAATCTGCCCACGTTACTGGTGCAATTTATTCTTGTATGTTGCCAAGCAGTCAAGGTAGCGAAATCGTGGCCTGTGTTGTGAAGTCGCGGACTCCAAACCTAGTTCCAATGAATTCCCTCCATGTAGAGGGGATTATACATAGTAAATTTGTCTGGTACAAAGTTTTCCCATTTATATGGTATAGAAACTAGGAGACGAATTGAGCAAGTTCAGATGTCGTCCTCGCCACCTGACCGTATTTCAGTAATATGAGTTCCGTCGCCAATTGCCCTTGTCTTACATTAGAGTGCAATGTGCATAAAACAATTCACATCAGTTATGAGGTCATAAGATCATCGCAGATGAAAAAAGTTGTGCCTGGACGAGAGAATAATTGAATGACTTTTGCGCGCATTCTCTCGAGTTAATTAAGTGAAATACGTAAAAAAGATCAGTATTTTGAACTTCGACTGTCTACAGTCCAGAAATTTAAAAACGATAGACCATATCAAATATCATTTTTTGCATGCTTCAAAATAAATTACATTAAATAAAACTTAAATATATATTTTTAAATAATTCTTTTATTGCCTAGAAAGTCTAAACTAACATGAAAATAGTTTGGAGCCTTAGAGTAGGTCGCCTGGAAAATTACCACATTACTTCAGGTGCCGCACAAATTCTGGCATCCGGTAGAGTGGTTAATGAAGCTGATTGTTATACCGTAGCGTCTGGTTTTGAATCCCGGAGAAGGCATGGGTATTTGTAAATCTATGGTGCCTCTGCGTCAAAGGGATATTCTAAATATTCGTCGAGTGGTAAGTCACCTTGAGAGATTGGTGAAAGGATAAGATAGGTGGGAGGCCCCCTGACCTTATTTAGGGTGTTCTCTCTCAAACTTCCCTCTTTAGAGTGGAACCGAGCCAAATCGCACTATCTGCTGTATATTGTACAGAACTATGGCTAGCGACAAACGTTCATCTAGCCCCTCGCTACAATTAAATTCGCGGGTGTCGATCTGACACTGTCAATCAGGTGGCATCAGAAACAACAACATATACTGACACTTTTATCAGAAGAGGAAACATCCTATACCAGGGGTGGCGAACCTTTATGGATCAACATACCACATTTTTCTGAAGAAATGTCTGATGAGGTATAGACGTGCCGTTAAATAATTGTGTTTTGTGGTTATTGGGGGGAAAATAAAACTAAATACGAACAACTCAAAAGTTCTTATTTACTACGAAAAAATAAATTTTGCGCTGTGTAATAGTAAATGTTTTAGTAAAACGTGTAATTCAAATTAAAGTAACATTAGGGTGTCTTCTATTGCTGAAGATTACAGGTAGATGACAATTAATTTATATTAGGATTGTAAGACGTTACTTTTAGAGGGATACATGCTGAATTGGAGTCATCTGGCAAACGGTCTTTAAGCAAGTTTTTAATGTTATTCATTTCTGAAAATAATCACTCTTAGGGAACGGAAGATGCAAATATAGTTAAAATAGCATGAGCCGGCTACTTCAAACAGTTAAATGTGTCTGGAATCCGTTTTCCAGACGATGTCCTGCTTACAACTGTTTTAGAGAACCTAAAACACACACCGCTTTGTCGCCTTTATTAATCATGACATGTTTCTCGGTCCACCAAGTTTCAAATTCTCCATTACACTTACTATCTTGCACTTATTGTGTTTTGCTGAGCTAACCATGTTAAATTACAGTTAAAAATCGTAAATATAACACAAATAAACTTTAAAATATTGCTGTGTCACCGAAATTTACTATGCTATGCGTTGACAAACTTCCCATCATTAGCAATTGCGGTCCAGGACATAACTAAAGCAAGACAAATAACAAACGCATTCGCTTCTCGCAGCATTGCGACGAATCACTCGCGTTTGATCGTAGTACTTCATAGTGAACTTTGTTACTTTGAACTAATGTATAAACTGTGTTTTGATGGGTGGAGTGCCCAAAATATTGCATCACGTACCATCAGTGGCGCGCGTGCCACTGGTTCGCCATCCCTGTCCTTTGAACATATCTAAAAAAAATTACAATATAAATAATTAACGAATAGGAATCAGAACTAGTGGGCAATAAGAAAAATAAAAGAAAGTTCTTCAGATTTTATAAAAAGTCTAATCAAACTGAAAATTTTCAGAGGTTATTTCAAAATAAACATTTGGTTCAGAATGAATAATTGAGTTTAAAACTAATATTTATTTAACAGGATCGTATCTAAGAAGTTCTCATGCAAAGATTAGAGCAATAAAATTCCAACGAAATGTTATTTTTAAGAAGTAATTTCGATTTCTCTTCTGGTTAGAAAAAAAATAATTGTTTATAAATATTTTTTTTAACATTATTTATCCATTCTGGATTTTTCTTAAAAAATCCCTGAAAGTTTTTCTAATTAGAGTCTTCAGTGGGTATTTGTGTATCTTTCGAAACTCCTTTTGATGTATTTCTATTACTGATACTTCATTCCAGTAAATGTTTGCTCTGCTAGATTCCTTAGAAAAGTCTTACTCTTAAAGTTTCTAAATAGCGTTTTAATGGAGTGTGAAAATTCAATAAATTGACGAAAAGTTTCAAGAATTAATTATTTCAACTTGGATTACTTCGTTTGAATTTGTGAAATTTCGGAAAAAGTATTGTTCTGTGAAAAAGTTATTTGTAAGAATGTATATAACATAAATTTTGTTCTAAAAATTTAAAACCTTTTAGGAAATTATGAAATAAATTTGGTAAATGTTTTGAGAAACCTTTGACATTTAATTTCATAACTATTCTGATAACTAAATACTTTGAATAATGACAGCTATATTTGATCTACGATGAAATATGTCCATTAAACCATGTAATTCTGGTTGATTCAAAATTATTGTAACCAATTTTAAAACCAAATAACTAAGAATGGTAAATTTTTAACACTTTTCTGCCTGTTATATTTTAAAAATAAAACATTTAAATTACCAATATAGCTATTTTTTTATTAGGAGAAGTAAATTATGGCTCCGAAATTAGATCCTCAAACACCAAACGAAATTTTAAAGCTTTTGAAGGATACTTGCGCAAATTCTGTTATAAATAGAGTATTTAAAAATACGAAAAGACATTTTGCTATTGGATTACAGTCTAAACTTCGAAAATAAGTAAAACTTGGCTGACAATCAAAAGCTACAGGAAAAAAATGTGGTTGAAAGGAAGTTCTTGGAAAAAAAGAAAAAAAGCTGAAAAAGGCCTATCGCTGAAGAAAATCTTCTGCCTCCAAGAACTTAAGCAAAGGAACTACTGGTATCGCAATTGACAATTTGTCGGCAGACAAAGAAAATTGGCTGTAAAAAAGTGAATAAATCAGCATTCAAATGTCTGTTAAGACCGTAGAAAAACGTTCTTGGCCTCTGTATTTAACGTTACGCGAAGGTAGATACAAAGCATGAATAATTCTTTGTATCTACCTTTTCGGATGAAGTCCGGTTTCATTGTTGTATGAAACCGTGTTTCATTTGTCATTAACGACTTGCAAAATGAAGATATACAATATATTTCACGCAGAAAAAGTAGCAAAGGTTTGTAAAAATCAAGTTGGTCGTCAGATGTTATGGCATGGAGGGGAATGTCCTCTCAAGGCTTAACAAAACCACTTTTTGTAGAGACAAAGGCTACAATTGATGCTAAAACCTATCAAAATAAGGTTTCGAAACACTTGATCAAAGAATGCAAATGTCTTTACCCTCAAAGAAACATTGTGTTTCACCAGGATTCTGCACCAAGTCATTCTGCAAGATCAAATATAAAATGACTGAAAGATTAAAAAATAAATTTTCTGCCTCCTGAGACATGGCTACTACCATCCCTAATTGTCCCCCACCCCCTGTATTCCTTGTGATTACTTTTTATGGGGATACTAAAAAAACAATTAAACAGATGTGAAGTAAGAAGACTCCAAGAGCTTCAAAAAGCAATCAAAGAGAAAGTTGGAAAAGTAGCTCCGAAAATGGTCACTAAAAGCCTTTTTGCCTTGGATGAAACGTTCACGCAAAGTGTAATACTCTAAAAGAAACCACATTAAAAATTTTTGTAAATAACTTAATTCGATAAAAACGTATTATGCTCTGAAATTGACTACACTATTTTTGAATCAACTGGTAATGCAAGAAAATAAAGTTTCCGCTTCATATATAGCGTATCCCTAAACTCAAGATCAAGCTGCCACTAGGTGAAAGCAGGCATCATACAAGTTCAGAGGGAAATAAACAAAACAAAATTCTCTATCACTTGGTTAAGTGATGATTAGTATAATTTCAAAATGAGAAAAATTGACAGCCTCCATCATATCCATATAGGTTCTGTGATAATAAACTTCTCAATTTTACAGTGATCTTTTCACTAATGATCTTATAAAGCTGTGCTATTAATCTCAGTCACATATCAAGCAAAACCCTTTTTTGATATAGTTAAGGTCTCCGACTGGTTGCGAGAACTTTTTTTTAAAAAATGGAGATATAGGGATTTTTTTGTTATTTTTAGATTTGTTTAGTGCATTTTAAGAAAAATGTGCTAAAATTAAGAAGAGAAAAATAAATTATTATTACTAAAATGGGAAAAAATAGATAAAAATTAACAAAAAATTGCATAACCGCTGCCCATTCTGTACCAAAGGTTTATAAACAAATTTTTAATTTTTTCAATTTAATGTGTTGCTATATTATTCATTTTTGAAATGACCTTCAGGATAAGGATATTTTCTTTTTTACAAAAACTAGAGCACTTTATCTCAGTTATTATATGAAATTGCTTAAAAAAACAGTGATTATATTCACATAAGGGACTGTAAGTTTTGTTATAAAACAGTTATTGATGAATCTGAAGGTTAAAACACTTCTACTTTTATACAGAGCTAACAGGAAAAATTTCAGTTAATTATGTTCAAAACTTTTTGAGCAATCGCTGAACCCGTTTGATTATTTTCAAAAGATCACATTTCGAGTAAAACGCGTTTTAAATTATGACATCTTGGTTAAAGTAATGGCATCTGCTTTTACTAAAACACTTGTAGTTTTTGTTCTACTGAACGGGAAATGATAAAATTGGTATTTTTATAAAGCTAATAAGATGAGCCATAAAATAAAATCATAAAATAAATTTGTCAATTTTTGGCAAAATTCGCAATTTTAGGGTAGTCGGATATCTTAAACGAATTATTAACAAAAATTTACATCTGGAACTCACTGAAATGAAGTATTCAATAGAATATATATTGCCTTCCGTGGGATTCTTTTTACGAATGATAAAATCACACAATTCCTAACTGGTGATAGTAATTTTAAAGTGTTCCTCAGCAGCAAAGCAGGTTAACTTAACCTGTACCCTTCCAAGCCTTGTAACTGCAATGTTGGGGGTAAGCAAAATGTTGAACATCTTATTCTTTTTTCCCCAAAAAAATTTAAGAAAGAAAGAAAATGCCTGCAAATTAAACTGCATGCTTGCAATATCAACTAGCCTCCAAATTTTTTTTCAGCTTGTTTTAAGTAAAGCTTCGTTCACATTATTTTGTTTCTTCATTGAAATGTTTTTATAACCTTTTCATTTCTCTATTTTTGTAACTTCATTGTATTGGTTTTGTTATGTAATTGTTTTATTTTGTAATATAATTTTGTCTTTGTAACTTATTAGCTTTTGTTGTTTCATTATTTCGTAAATTTGTTTTATTTACTTTTTATATTGTTTACCTTTTTTTGCATGTTTTATTTATTTCTGCAAGCCCGTGTGATATTTAATACTTAAATTTTATTTACCGAAAGGGTTTTTTCCCCTTATGATTTCTCTAATAATTGTTATTTCATCTTTCACAAACTTCTTCATGGGTTCCCTTTCACCTTTTTGTGAAACGGGAACGACTGTACAAAATCACTAAACCTTCCCTTTCAAATTTCCAATAAGTTTCCTTATCTGGTAATTTCACCCCTACCTCACGTGGTTTCTGCGCCGGGTCTATCAGCGCCAGATGCGACCTACCGATAGGAAATCAGGATCTTCTCTGCTGCTGCTGAATTTGAGCGTTCGCCGTTCAACGAGATTATCCGAAATTCCCCATATGGATATATATAGCTGTGCGATAATTGAATTGTATTAGCAATTTCAGGGAATATGTGTTATGCATCCAAATACTCTTGTAATCAGTATCGGTGTTGCATTGATAATGCATACAACTTGTGCTGATATGCTTATGATTGTTTAAATTGGTGGTACTGTTTTAGCCGGACTGGCTTTTACTTTCCTTTCTTACGAGTGATCTTAAGATTGTGTTTTTAATAAATTAATTTTATAGTTTTAAAGGAGTGACATATTTTAATTATGACGTAATATTATACTGAAAGAACCCAAAAAATACACACACACACACATATATATATATATACTAGCTGTTACCCGCCCGATTCGCTGGGAATTTCATGATGTTTTATAAATTTTTACTGCTTATATATATGTATAAATTATTGATATCTAAGTCCTGCATTAAGAATTTGATTGTATTGAAAAATATACTTATACTTGTAACTGTCGCCTGTTGATAAAAAAAAAGGGGGCAGAACTCATCTAATTTGTGTTTTCTAAAAATCTCTAAAATTGAAGCATAGAATGATGTTTGCTCTTTCGTAACCCAAAAACCAAGTGGATTCCCGCAAAACCAATTTTCGGTGGATCTCTACTCCGTAAATTGAACATGCAAGCCAAATTTCAAATCTAAATCTAACAGGAAAAAAAAGTTTTGCTATCAATATCCCGTAATCCCGTTGAGAGCCGTTTTCCAAAATAACCGCTCTTAGCGGATTTCAACTCAACAAAAGAAAAATGCAAAACAAATTTCATTATTATAGTCCTTGTAGCTCAAAAAAAGTAATTTTTTTCGTCAATACGTCCCAGTAACCCCCTGCATCCCCCAAAACTTGATTTGCTTAAAAACATTCTTAGTGGATCCCTATTCAACAAAAGAAACATGCTTAACAAATTTCAAGTATATGGGTCTAACAATTAAAAACAGGAATTTTTTCTGTAACTCCTCTTGACCCTCGCAACCCTCCTTGGGGGTCAATTTTCGTTTTACTCTTTGTTAGAGGAACTCTATTCCATGAAAGGAACATGCCTACCAATTTTCAAGCTGGATGATCAAATAGTTTAAAATGGAAATATTTATCAATTACGCCTCTTAATCTCCCGAAATTAAACTTGGAAGTTCATATTCGCGAAACCCATTTTGTAGCGGTTCTCTACTTAACGAAAGGAATCTGCTTATCAAATTTCAAGACTGTACGTCTAATAGTTTAAAAATGGGGATAATTATCTATAACGCCACTTGAGCCCCCGCAACGCCACTTCTGGGTCTGTTTTCACAAAACCAATTTTGTAGGGGAATTGCACACTATGAAAGGAATCTGCTTAGCAAAATTTGAAGACTGTGCGTCCAATAAATTAAAAATGCAAAAAAAAAAAAATTATCAATAACGCCCCTTGAACCCCCGCAACTTGGCCTAGGGGTCGATTTTCACAAAACACATTTTGTAGTGTATCTCTATCCCATGAGAGGAATCTGCTTACCAAATTTCAAACTGTGCGTCTAATAGTTTAAAAATAGAAATAATTATTTATATCTGCCCTTAACACCCCTTAACACCCCTTGGGGGTCAATTTTTCCCAAACCTGTTTTGTAGCGGATATTTACTCCATGAAAGAAACATTCCTACCAATTTTCAAGCAGGGAGGTGAAGTAGTTTAAAAACGAAAATATTTATCTAGTACGCTACTAAATCCCCCGCAACGCCATTTAGAGGTCTGTTTTCACAAAACCTTCTTATAGCTGCTTATAGCTCTATAAAAGAAATCTACTTATCAAATATAAAGACTGTGCGTCTAATAGTTTAAAAATGAAAATAATTATCTATAACGCCCCTTAAGTCGCGCAACGCCACTTGAGGGCAATTTTCAGGAAACCCATTTTGTAGCGTATCTCTACCCTATGAGAAGAATCTACTTACTAAGTTTCAAGACTGTACGTCTAATAACTTAAAAATTGGAATTTCTAACGCCCCTTAAACCCCCGCCCCCGCAAACAATTGCTGCTAATTTGAAATTACAAACAGACACTTCAATTTTATTTATTTGTATAGATATAGATTGGGATTATAATAACTATTGTTTAAATGTGACTAAAAATGTAAATAAAAAAAAAAAGAAAGGATTAAAACTAACCGTAAAACTTATCAATTTTTTGTTTCTTGCATTGTTTTTTGCTTATGAAGCCTTGATTTATTATTTTTAAAAGTGCATCCGAAACAGCCGATGCTCTACTTAACTGAACAGTGAGATAACTATCATAAAAAAAAATATGGCCCGTGTCAGCGTATTATCATGTGCGCGTAACACTATTATGTCTCATGAAGAGCATAGTTCGCCAGTAACCAAAACAACGACTTCATTAGCTCAGCTTGGCGTTCAATTTGGCGTTCATCTTGGTATTCAGTTTCACGTTCACCCGTATAGTTTCCGTTCCCGTAAGAATACGGGAATAAAATATAGCCTATGTTACTCCCCGTTAATGTAGCTTTCCATTAGTGAAAGAATTTTTAAAATCGCACCAGCCGTTTCCAAGATTAGCCGGAACAAACAGACAGACAGACAAAAATTTTAAAAATTGGTTTTTTGTTATGAGTACCGTATATACTTTTAGTGCATTAAGTAAAAAGCTGCTAATTTGAAATTACAAACAGACACTTCAATTTTATTTATTTGTATAGATATATACATAGTCGACTCTCACTAATTCAAACTTTCGATAATACGAACTTCTAGCTAATTCGAAGTATATGCTTAGCCCCTAGAAAAACTATTGATGTTTCAAACCAAAACAATACGTTTTGGTACACAAAATATTTCGTAGTAAAATCCGTGGATGGCCAGAATAGAACACGAGATGATTCGAAGTGATGTAATAAAACTCGCTACAATTCAAACACTCACTTACATGTAGAGTCCTGTAACAAACAGGTTAGAGTTTACATGTTTGTGTTGTATTAACGAAGCGCCTTTGATGAACATCGGAGTTGACACCGATACCTCTGAGAGAAGCTAAAGTGTATGTCACTAAACAAACTACGCAACTTTTACCTTCAAAATTATGTTGATGCGGACGTTTTTCGTGCTTCTTTTTTTTTCTAGAAAAATATATTGACTAAGTTAGATTGAATGCCATAAAAAAAAGTTTTTTCGTCCAAAAATTAATTATGTACCGTTTTAATAGTTGTTTTTAATACATGAATGTATACTTTTAATACATGACTTTTAAATTCTGTATAATATTTATACTGTATAATGTGAATTAAAAAAAAAATACTTTAAAATAATTTTATACTTATGTACAATTGTTTTGTTACATAGTTTCATTTTAAATGTATTAGAAAAAAATTCTATATTTCTCTAAAATTTCTATGTATTTTGGAAGTTTTTTCCTATCCTTCTTGATAATTCGAAGTTTTTCATTGATCCCTTCAGCTTCGAATTATTGAGAGAGTCGACTGTATATATATATATATATGTGTGTGTGTGAAATAGACGTGGCCATTGAAAGGTATTCTTTATATGATTACTATTAATTACGATTGATGTTTGCTTTGGCTGGAATTGACGACAGTCCTGTGATTATTCAAATCTCTTTATTCCACATCTTGAGCACATATAAGCATGTTAAACATAAAACATGAAATGGACAACACAGAACAAAGAAAACAAATGCACAATGAGCTGCAGCCGGCTACATGTTGCAGCAAATACAGAAGCGAAAAAGGAGTTGGTCTCCAGGAATCTCGCTATTTATAGGCGTCTCAAATCACATGATCTGAGTGGGTAGCTAGAGGTAGATTAAAATACTGCCGTTAGGTGGCTGGCTTACCTTAATACTGAAACGTTGGTCCTGAAGGGATGGACCATTGGCAATTAAAATATATTTAAAAGGATTATATTACTGGGATTATTACATATATATATATAAATCTCAAAAACACTTTTTAATCTTTAGTATTAAAATAATTACTGTCTCTCAAGTGGACATTATTAAAAATTATACCCACCTTGACCAATAAACACTCAAAATATTATTGCCAAAGTGCATCCTCTTATACTTTGTAGACCAAATATCGTTCATAAACGCCTTTTTCAAGAAGAAACGCCAATTCAATGTAACATATTTTTTCGTGGTTTTTCTATGTTCAGAAAATGTTATATGTATATGGGTTAAAAGAGAACCAGCAATATTTTCAGAGGCTTAAAATAAATAATATATACATAAATCATGTTCAACACAGATACACATTTAATTACACACTCATACAAACACAGATATGGATAGACATACACATCATACACACATACAAGGTGTGACTATTAAATAACGAGAAAGACTGCCGCAGAAGTATGCATGTGCCAAATACCAATGATTGTCAGCTGTTTAGAATGAAACTTTCTCTTTTGAATGTTGTGCCACTCGCTTCTGTAAATAAATCCTTATAGCAGAGACCTTCATTTAGATTAAAACTACTTTTTTGTTGCGTCGGGAGAATGATGTGCAACTCAATAGAACAACGAACTGTTATTAAATTCCGCATGAAATTTGGAAAAACAGCTACTGAAACTGATAAATGAACGATTTTCGTCTATCGTGTGCACGTGGTTTTGAGTGGTTCAAGCGTTTTCAAGATGGCCAAGAAGACGTTGAAGATGACAGTATTGAAAAATACCAGTAATTCAGTTCGATCTTCCCGTTAGTTAAGCATTCGTATGACTGCTGAGACTGTAGGAACAGACAAAGAATTTGTACGGAAAAATTTGAACATTGAATTATGGAAAGGAAAGTCATGGATTCTGCACCAAGAGAATGTCCCCTCTCATTCCGCATTGTCTGTCAAGAGGTTTCTAGTCAAGTACAGCATCCCAATGACATACCATCCACTTTATTCGCCGGATCTTGCCCCACGCTTCTTCCATCTGTTTCCTAAGGTAAAATCTGCATAAAAAGGGACAAGATTTGAATCCGTTGAGGCTGTGGAAGAGAAACTGGCATGCATCTTGAAGTGACTAACACAAAAGGCTTCCAGCACCATTTTGGACAATGGAAGAGTCGTGTGGAGAATTGTAGGGATAAAGAAAGGATGCATATTGAAGGTGGGAATACGTAAATATATAAGAAATCAAAGTAAATTGTTTTGTAGCATCAACCTCGTTATTTAGTAGCCACGCCTTGTTAATATATGCATACATACATACAAGTACATATATACAGGTGGCCATCAAAATAATGGAAACACCAGCGACTAAAAATGATATTTTTGAATGCCTTTAGTAAGCATTAAAATATAATAATAGCTTTATATTATTTTTATTAATGTATATAATCTTTATTAATGTATATTATATAACATTTATTAGTATGTATTATATATAATTTATTAATATATGAAACATTTTTTATAACTAGAATGTGTATATTTTGGTGGTATAGTTTTATTGAAGCTCTGTAAGTCTTGGATTTCTTTTAAAAGCGTAAGATGTTGGAAATATCAGATTTTCAAAACAGCCAAATTGTAGGAGCCCTAGCTAGAGCTTGTGTGAGCGAAACATCTCAACTTTTAGTCTTTTCTAGAGGACGGTGCTTAAAGGCAACACAGCATACACACAGTTTGGCAAGATAAGCTTGGAAAAACAAAGCAGTGGATAGAAACAGAAGTTCCGTGAAGAAAACCGACATGTATTGAAGCGGATTGTAGTGTCTATAAAAAGTGAACAACTGCAGAAAATTGACCGTAGAACTCAATCAATGTCTGGATTCTCCAGTGTCAATGATTACAGTTAGAACGCACCTGCATAAACAGAACATATACGGCAAAACAGAAATTCTCAAGCCACTTGCCCCCAGATGTTAATAAAAATGTCGTCTACAGTGGTGTCACATTCACAAAATCTGGTCTATTCATAAGTGGAAGAAAGTAATTTGGTCTAACAAATCGTTTTTCCCAGTTTTCCCTACAAAAGGACGAGAGCCCGTTTGGAGGACCACTGCAGAAGCGTATAATGGCGATTGTCGCCTTCCAGAGGCCAACCATTGAGGTGGATCTTTTATTATATTAGTAGCCGTGGCATGTTTTCCTCTTTGAACAATCGTAATACTAAAATGAAGGATCGCTGGGAAGAATTATAGAGAAATATAATCTGACCAGGTTCATCTATGATACAAACTTTGTTTTCTGCAGTAGATGGAATTTTCTAGAATGATAATGCACTTTTCCATGCAGTGGGCCATGTCCAATCCTTGTTTGATGAACCAAGGATATAGTTAAACTACCTTGGCCCACCCAGTTACCTGATCTCAATATACTTAAGCCATTTTGGTCTATTTTAAAGCGTTTAATATGGAATCTATATCCTCCACCGACATCCCCCCCCCTTTCCCAGAACTTTCACATAATTTCCTTAAAGAATGGTACAATATTCTTTTCAGCACTTGTTTGAATCGTTTCCTAGGCTATAAAAGCTGTATTGTAAAAGTGGTGTACTAATAAAGGATGCTTTATAAATCGAAAGGGTTTCCATTATTTTGATAACCATCTGCATATATATATATATATATATATATATATATATATATATATGGAAAAAAAATTTTATATAAAATATAGAACATAACAGGGAAAAAAAATTAAGATCAAATCTAATGAAATACAAATAAGAACCTAGCGAGTCAAAATGCAATTTCGGACTTAGGACCGAATAAGTGGGGTTAAATAGTTTGAAGGCGCCAACCTTCCCCTTTGCAACTCGGTAGGAAAGACCAAAATAAAATAAATAGAAATTTAAAGTATAAAAATTCTAAGTATAAAAAATCCAAAGTATAAAAAATCTCATAGAAATATGAAAGAACAACGACTACTATTAAGCAAAAAATTCTCCCAAAATGTTTAAGCAGAAAAATATCAAAAGAATTACCCAGTAAAAGGATTCTTCCAAAAAGATTTTAAACTTCTGCTCACAGAGCTTATTCCAGGAGATCCAACACTCTTGAAACCGATGAAAGCTTTTATATGTTGTGATAAAAATCTAAATTGCACTTAAACGCATCCTTTATACCAGCTTGTAAGGAAGACGCCAAGAAAGATTACATTCAAATTGGTAGGCTATAACTTGGTTGGTTGTCACAAATGTAGAAAATTGGTTGGTTGTCAAATGTAGAAATTTGGTTTGGTTGCTAAAAATGTAGAAATTTTTCATATTATAGGATTTTTAAGAAGGGTGTTTAAAAAATAAACTGTGTGAAGAGTGTTAAAACAGAATCTTCACAGCAAAACCACTAAAATGCTGACTTTTATGAAATGCTGAAATCCTATTGTTGTATGGTGGTTTTGAAATCAGAAATAGCAAGACGATTAATGTATTTGTGATGAATATATGTTCTTAAGAAGTTAAAAGGATAGTCATGATCTAAGCAGCATTGGAAGAATTTCTTTATATTATTAAATTTATCTATTTTGTTGGTAGTTAAGTTATCATTCCTAAGTAAAAAATTCAAAACAATATTTCTGTAAATTGATAGATGCAAATTGCTGTTCCATACAGGAATTTTAATTACATGGAAACTAAAAGAATCTCTTTTGTCATAAATGTTACAGACTACTCTATTGTCAATAAGATGCAAGTCTAAATCTAGGAATTCAACCATATTAGAGTTAAATTAGTTTTAAGAATATTGAGATTGTCACGGTAGAAGATAATATTTGTTTTGAATTCACTATTTTTACCAAAAATTATTACATCATCTATATAACGGTATAATAAGAAAGAATCATCAAAAATATGATCAATTTCAAAAAATGTAAATATAAGTTAGCTAAACTATTACTGGCAGGACCCACCCTGAGGTAATCCTCTGATCTGTTTAAAAGATTTTGATCAAATGCTATGAATTTTCTTGTAAACAAGATTAACCAGGATATCAAATTTTCCTTTTTCATTGAATTATCAAATCATATTTATCATAAATTAATGTAGAACTCTAATCATATCATCTATATCAATAGAATTAAAAGGTCCTCGAAGTCAAAGCGTGCATGGAAAAAACTGTCATATCCTCGTGACTCTAACAATCTCTAAGCTATTTTTAATTATTGCTGTGTGTTGAAAGCTATCGATAGTATTTTTGAAGAAGGGATTGTAAAATCTTCCCAGACTTCGTTATATATGTATTATACCCATTAGTAATACTACGGAATTTTATTGGATTTTTGTGGAAAATTTTGGTGTTAAAAAAATTCGTGGGTATTTAATAG
>BMAO01005687.1:0-25742 GCA_019973975.1 Trichonephila clavata
AAGCGACTTGCAACTATGCAAAGTGCAACAGGTAGGTTTTTGCAATTTTCTGATTAATTTTAACCCTTTGTAACATAAGTAGAAAAAAGTTACATAGATGGCACATATTGTGTGCCAGTTATTTAATGTAATCTTTTATAATATTTCATATATAAATTATATGCAACAATAAAAGGAAGACATTTATCTAAATTTAATTATAATTTGTGGAATAAAAAATGTTTTATGCTAATAAATGAAACTAGGAGTAAAAGATAAAATTAAGAGCAAATTTATTTGGACAAATATTTTTATTTTATTTTTATTTTCCTTGTATACAATTTAATCCATTTGTCTCTTGGAATTCTTACATTTTGAATTTTTTGCAAGAAAGAGCAAATTAAAACATTTTATTTTAAGCATGGCTACAAAGTTTTCTGTTGTGTACCCACTTTTTGTAATGCCTTTTAATTATTTCTTTTGTCTTGCCTGACAAGCTTATAACAAAGCCTTTATTTTTTTTAAGTGTAATTAACCTGTAAACAATGTCAATAGAGCATTTTAAAACTTTATATGGAACTTCTAGTAGAATCTAGTGGTGCATTTCAAGTTATTTAATGTTAAGTCTTGGCATTAACAAGCGCAAATATTTTTTCTCATGTTTGGCTATATGTTTAAATATATATTAAAGAGAAGCATGCATCATGTTACAACTCAAGTTTCACATCAATCACAATTTCTTCACTGGCAAAGTGAATTCTTTACTGTTCTGAATAAAACTATCCTCTTATTGGGGCCAACTAGTCCTGTTTCATGACTTCATTTACCCACATTTCTCCAATTACAGCCAAATTTAATGTCTAGTAGTATTTTTCTATGAATTTTTAACATCTGAGTTACATTACTCTGTTGCTTGTATGTGTTTATATTGTTACATCCTTATGTCAATAATTTTGATAAATAATTCTCTTTTAGAATTTTTTTTTCCACTAAATTAGTTTTTGTTGCTTATCTCTTTCTGAATTTTTTTTTTTTTTTCATTAGAACATGTCACTATTTGAATCATGATCACTTTCATTTTATTTCTATTTGTCATTTTTGCTTTTTTGTATTTGCTTTGCTTAATTCTTCATCCAAAAATTCTTTAAAAAAATCTAGCCTAACTGTGTCGGAAATTTTTTTTCTTTCTTTCTAACCTGAAATAAGTGTAAAAAGTTCAAATTTGTCTATACATGTTATTAATAATAGTTAAAAATATACAATTGAAACTGAATAATTTAAATGTTTTGTGAGCAATCAAAATACAAGTATCATTCAAAACTTGAATAAGATTAAGAACATAAGCAAATATATACTTAAATTGTTACACACAAGTGGAACATTTTGTGCCATTGATAATGGGCATGTCAAAAATAAATCTTGAAAGACAATGCATATATTGTGAAATTCAAAAAAAGTGTTAGTCATAATTTTTTAGAGTTTGCAGTGTTGTTCAAGGTCTAGATTACTCTTTTGCAGTACTATGCAGTTAATAATGGTGCAAATTTTACTTACTATTTTAATAATGTAGTATAAATACTTAAGCTCGCTTTAAAAAAATAACTTATTGGGGGAAAATTAAATGGAACTATTAATTCCTGGGTCAATTGTGTACAGGTTAATTAAATGTACTAGATCCTTTGAAATAAGTCCATGGGCATTTTTAAAGTATAATTTTATTATTATTTTTCTGAATAACTAATGGAATTGTGTTTGAGTTAATGGTAAAATGTTACAACTAAGTTATTTAATTTCTTGTAGGGCCTATATCTGAACAAACAAACAGTGGTGTTGATGAGGAAGAAGATGAAGAAGTGCCAGGTAAATATAAATTGTTTCTTTTGTAAAAAAGTGAAAGTTATTTTAAATGATTAAATGAAAGGTGATTGTTTTTTTTAAAAACCAACATATGGACCTTAAATCCCCCCCCCCCCCCGTCTGCAATGTGTCCATTTTTTGTTAACTTATAATTTGCAGTTTTATCTTATCACATGCAAAATAAAAGTAAAAGCTTCGAATGACAGTATTTTGAAATTAATTGCAGTGATAAAATGTTAAGCTTATGAAAATTGTAGCTTTTACCAAGTTGTATTCACAAAAGAATTGTGTTCAAAGTTGAGATTTTTATACTTTTAAGCATGAAAGGGAGAAAGATTTGTTCTGGAGGACTCAAGGATGTGGAAATTATGATTTATTATTAAAATTTTGCATATACTATCTCTGGAAAAATGTTTAAAAAAATTCTTTTATTTACAAAGGAGTCAAGTGTATTAAAAAGTATGTTTTTTATATAACTGAGAAGGTTGATAACAAACTTATCAAAACAAAATGCATACCTTAATTTCTAATAAAATTGTGAATAAATTAAAAGATCATCACCCTTTGTTTTATCAGCTTTAAATGCTTATGACTTAAATAAAATAAAAAAAATCCCTTTCATAATTTTATGCTGACAATAAAATTTCTTAATGCTTTTTTTGTTTTATTTTTATAATAAATTGTGTTGGTTATAAGGATTCAGATTGTATAAGTTAAATATTAGGTTGGATCACGGTTGTGGAAAAAAGAATTGTTACTGATCGAAACTTGCCTATGCAGAGAAGATGTTCTGTGATATAAAGATTAGTGGGGAAATATCAATATTGCCACAAAGGGGTTAGATTTTCAAAAAAAGTGGAAAAGACTTCATTTTGGTTTAATGTATTAAAAGAGAGAGAAAAAATATATCTTTGGAGATATATATTTTCCTACAATATATATCTCCAAAGATAGTTGACAAGTGAGTACCAAGTTGTGTATAATACAGTGTACATATTTTATACCCTTGCTCTCTCCGAACAGTCAAATTAGTCCAATTCAAGCATTTTTCCATCTTCCCCTTGATTGTACACTATGATTTTGACATGTTTCCCTCCCCCCATTCAAAAACTGTTAAATGTACTAGTTTTTTTTCCCTTTAAACTATTCAGTAGTTGTCTTCTCATCTCAGCAAATGTTTTAAAGGGTACTAAAATTTCTGTTTTTCTTTAACAAAAATTGCTTTGACCTTTTGCCATGAAAAAAATGCTCAAATACTCAGCTTTCCCATTTTGGCAGTACTTAACATAAAGATTGACTTTTTATTCTATTATTCCCCCCCCCCCTTCATTTATATACCAGAAAATATCTTTTCTGCTTAGGTAGGTTTTTAAAACCCTGAAGAAAAAATTTCAATCCACCCTGTTAAATATTTTCTGATTCATGAGAAAGTTGAAGTGAAATTTTTTAAACAATTAGTATTTCAATAGAAATTAAATTTTCTTTCTCCTTAGATTTGGTTGAAAATTTCGATGAACCCTCAAAAGCTGAAGGCGTGTAAAATATTAGAAATAAAGAAGATGTCCTACATTAACAACCATGTATTTTTATTTGGTCGTGATTACACTACCAATTTGTTTTTGAAAATTCATGTATCACACTGTGTGTAGTAAAAAAAATAAGTATTTGTATGATGTTTGACCATATCATTTAAAATGTAATTTGTTAGAAACTGCATTGATTTGGAACAACTAGTCTTAAAAGTAGTTGAAATGCTACTTCAGTAATGAACTTCAATTTTATTTTGGGAAATGCTGCTTTTAACTTAACTATTTTTTCATGATTATTATTATATAATTGTTAGGTTAAACACACATCAGTTATTAAAATAAGTTGTTTTTTAAATCATGATGAGCAGGTGGGACATTCCCCCTTCGGAACACAGTTTCTTTAGCACTGAGAAATTTAATTATGGTTGTTGAAAACTGTTTTACAAATAAACTTATTCAGAAGAAACTTAAATAATTGTTACTGTTTCTGCACTGGTTTTTATACTTTTGTTTTGAATCTGTATTCTTTCTTCAAAACTTCAATGTAAATTTCATTTATGTTTGTAACTTGAACTAAACTTCTTTTTTGCCTTATTGTTTTTGTTATCAGTTATTTTGTGTTTTTTATGTCTTAACACTAGCATTAGTCAAATCAGTTGAAATTTTGTAAAATCAGGGCTAATTTGGATTTTTGCAAGACTTTAAATTCTTTAAAGTAAGCAATATACTAGCTAATAAATAAATAATTAAATATATGTGTAACTTTTAACTTCATAAACATTTTTTATTCTTGTACCGAACCATAAATGTAAAAAAATTTCAAGTTTTGATGCTTGTGCAAACTCTTGTAAATCATTTTAAAATTAATCACATAATACTTTAGATGTCTGAACCTCTCTTAAAATGTATGGGATCTAAAAAAAAATTGTTTCATCTTAGATTTAAAAGGTAATAGATAACTTCAGTAAAATTTTGGAAATAATTTTGAAAAATTATTATTTTTCATGAATGTCAGTGGTGTATATTTTGCATAACTTTGTTGGCAAGACCTTTTAATAAAACCATTGACAAATTTATGAGCTTAGGCATCTTTCAGGTAATCAGCAACAGAAGTTTTAATATGTCTAATGAAATCTAATATTCATTATTTTGAATTTGAGTTATTTTGATTTAAATTTGCATCTGTTATGTACTTGAATAAAAATCAGACATGTCTTTAATAAAAGCATGTAGTGAACTGCCAGAAGTAGGGGGAAATGTTTAAATTTTAGCTTCTAAATGGTTGTGGTGGTCATGCTCACTAGCTCATGGCTGGCCTGTCATGTAGAGAGGCTGATGCATGTTTAATCTTTTAGGTTCTCAAGTCCTCATGTTAATGTAGTTTGGAAGTTAGGAAAGTTGGTGTCATTCTCATCCCTTGACCAACAATACAGTATCTCAATAAGTTTAAAAGATTATTTTTGCAATAAACTACTGTATTAATTCAAATAAGCCGCACCCCAAAGTCTCAACAAGATTCTGAGAAATACTGGTTTATTGATATCCAATTTTATGAATTTAAAATGAGAAGTGAATAATTTTTTGTTTTTCCAATATAATAAAATTTTAAGTACGTGCTTGAACTTGCATAATTGCCCCATCCAATGATTCCCCCCCCCTTCGATTCTGAGCTGCACCCGATTTTCAATGCGAAGAAAGTGCAGCTTACATTCAAGTAAATACAGTATTATTTGGAAAATCCTTCACTCAAGCTTTAACTTATATCTTCATCCCATGCACTGATATAATAAACCTTTTATTGATAAAAAGGTCTCCTAATCAAAAACAATTAACATTGCATTTGGCTTCGAGGGGGGGGGGTGACAAGCATATATATTGCAGAAGATTTTCTTTCTGTTATCTGAAGCCATTTATCTTGGCTTTTCTTGAACAACATCTTAAGTTTTCAAAGAATAATAGCTAAGCTTAAAAGAAACTTCCAAGTGGAAATGAATGAATGCCATTCTAGGCAACTAGTATACATCGTTTGTGTGCTGCGTAGAGCTACAACAGTAGTCTTCAAACTTTGTGGACTCACTAAACCCTTAAAACTATTTGTTGTGTCTGAGAACCCTATCCAAAAAGTCCCCTTTGATGAATACATCTTTAACTAATATTTAAAGTAGGTCAACATACTTTGAAGTAAAGACAGTTTTAAAAAGATTTTTAACTGTTATGTAATTTACTCATTAATTCGTGTTCCAGTTGTCATCTACTCTTGGATTATATTAGGTAACTGGGATATGTATTTGCATTTTTTCTTGCAATCTGCCATGTCTAAGTTCATTGAAATTGGATTTCTTATTCTATGTTTGTTTCTACATTTTATTTTGGTTGCTCAATACTTGTGAGAAATATTTTTAACTTAAATACATTGTTCAGAATGGCATTTTAAAAATGCTTAAAATTGTGTAATTTCTTTGTATTATGCAAATTTAGATTTTAAAATCTAATCTAGTGATATGTTGATAAATTATTCATTTTCATTCATTGGCAAACCTTCTAATTTATCCATTCATGCTCGGTTATCTTTTTTCTGAAATATTTTTTTCAGATATTTTCTTAAAATGTTTTTTTGAAGGCATATAGGTGGATCTTTTTACAGATGAAAAATTGTGCTTTATTTTATAATCTTAAACACAAATCCAATTTCTCCATTCCACTTAGTGTTGCAATACATAGCATTAATCTGTATAACATTATTTTGCTGAACCAAGGGTCATAGATAAAGGAATATTCACAATCTAGGTAGCAAAAAAAAAAAAAACATTTTAATATTTGATTACATGTAAAAATGAAGGGAAATACTAAAATGATGCTGAATTTAAGTCCCTCCCCCATCTCTCATGAGACAAGGATACTTGTGATCATACAAACTGCTGAGAATGAATCTATTTCCCATACATATTTGTAGTTTTTACCCCTCTTGAGTATGGTTCATAGAACACAGTGTGAAGACTACTGAATTGCAATGTACAATATGCAGTGAAGTACAACTTGGGATTGCAAATAAATTCTGTATTTTTAACAAAACCGATTGTTTTTAATAGCTGGCAGTCAACGACAATTCCTTTAATTTTGATGAAAAGAAAACTACTTTTGTAGGACTACAGAAGACAGTAATCAGATGTTTGATAAATTGAACGAAGGTTGTGTGCTGACTAGTCACAAATTTTGACCATGATGTTGACATTAAGGTCCATGTGTGGTGCAAGCAGCTCAAAGTTGTGGACTTATAAACACAGTGAAAGAATTGATGACTTATTATTCCTCCTCATTGGTTTCAGCAGTTTATAAGGTCTGTGTTCATATTTGATGTCCCTTAAGCCTGAGGAGGCTTCTGTACAATATGAATGATGAGTAGCAGGGTGTTCCTAAGTTTGTTACATGTTCCTCACAAAAACAAGTATAATATTGGATATACCTTCTTGCTGTGTGTCCCGCGATTTTCATGGGTATGCACTTTTTTATGTTCATATTTTGATAATCCAATTCTATGTTTTAAAACAAACTCTTACAAAAAAAAATTTTATATTTTTAACTGAAATATGTAATAAAACCATACACAATTTTTGAACCTACTTTGATAAAAATAACTACGCATTGAAATTGTTAAACTGAATTGATCTTTTATGTAAAGATGTTGATCAACTTAAACAGAAATTGCTGTGATAAATTTAAAAGGTGTTTTTGTGACTCATGATTATTTGAATAGTATATAATTTTTGCATACCAAGAATTTGAGAGATTGAAATCTGTTCAATGTGATTTTATTCAAATATTTTGCATCCAGATATTTAATGGGGCTTTTAAGAATGTCAGTGTAGTGAAATTATTGCTGCCTGGAGCAGTTGCATAATGCATGAAATATTTGGAATATTTACCCTTGTAGTTTTGGTCCATATTTGACATTTAAACTGCATGGAATAACTGCCTTGTCTGTTACATCTTTTCATCAATTTCTTCATATTATTATCCATTCAATGGGATCTGAATATGTCCCAAATTAAAACTTTCAGGACACTTGCTAGTCCATTCTTATCCACACTTTTACATTGTTTTCATTTGTCCATCCTTTCATGTAAATATGAATGAAAACATTGTTTGAGAAATTAATATTGTAGTGTTGTCTTTTTAAAATTAACTAAGTTTTAATTTTGTACAGTCTGCTGAGCATAAAAGTAGTGAAGTTAGATTTTTCATTACTTGTTATTTTTATGTAAACTATTTTTGATCCTTTTCACTTAAATTATTTAATTTCTTATCAATCAAAAATTACTGGAGTTTCATCAATATGTGACAGCAAATAACTTTCTTGCCTTCATAAGTCAACAGTTTCTCTGTAAATTTATCAATTTGTCCAAACCTTTGTGTTTCTCAGAGAATTAAGGTATTCTGTGTAATAAATGGACTAATTCAACTAAAAGTTACTCAAAATTTTCAATTCTTTTTTGCCCATTTTAAGGCAGATAAACATGGTGTTTCCTGTTACAATTAAGCCATTCCAGCAGTTTTCTGATACCAGATTTGCAGCACTTTCTTCAAGACTGTACTTTTTTGATACTCCTTTACAGAAAGCAGCTATTCTTCTGCACATTAATTATTGCAATTTAATTCTTTCTTCTCACCTGTGAAGTTTTCACTAGTACCATTATAATGTTTTTCTTTAAAAAATTAAATTACAAAATAACGAGCAAATATTAGAATCCAGTAGTAAACTTGAGAACATACAGATATCAAGAGATGAAACCTCCATCAAGGATCCAATGGTGATGCCAAACCTTTATGTTTATACTGTTAGGAAACTTCTTTAGGTTATATCAATGATGTTCAAAATCTTATAAAATGTTAGCTTCAAAAGAATTTCATTTTTAAAATCTTATTTTGCTTCACCTAATAGTTTAATAATTTTTTTTTATTAAATCACCAAGAGAGATACCCCTTTATTCACACATATACCTACTAAATGGGCAAGTACAAAATTATTTTTAAAAAAGTAGGCTAAATATTATTTGCCCCCTCCCCTTAAGGGTTAAATTATCCCGCAATTATGAAACATACTATGAACAAGTTCTAATTAAAGTATTGCACATCAAAGAAAATGCATCAGAAAGAATTAAAATTTTTCATTGAAACATAAGTAGAAGTTAGAAATAGTAAAAACTTAAGCATTCCTATGGAGCAGGGGTGGCACAGCAGAGTTGTAATAGTAACAAGTGAGGACTTTTTGAAAAAATTATTAAAAATAACTTTTTTTTTACAATTTTATTAAAATGCAGTTGTCTCAGACAAAAAAGAAACCTCAATTTATTTTAAACACTTATTTAATTGAATTACAATAAAAAATTATATAAAAAAATACTTCCTTGTGTGTGTTGGAATTTAAGGGAGCAAATTTTAAAACATCTGGAAGAAAACAATGAGAACTGTCCGGTGATTGCTTGCTACTCAAGAATGGAGACTGGCTATGGGATTAAGCTTTTCTTACCAATATTATGGGGCATTTAAATAATTTAAGCTTATACAGGGAAAAGATTGCCTTTTACTCCTGCCCTAGTTGGTCATTTATCTTTTGTAAACAAACCCTTGCACCTTGATCACTATTTTGAAGGGGGAAAAACCGGTCGAGCATTATCAACTCTCTACTAAAATTAATAATGCTTTGAGCTCTGTAATAGAATTAAAAATTTAATATTCATTTTGCAGGGTTGGATGATTTTTAAGATACTAAAAATAATGCTGATCTTTTTTTAATTTCTCTGCAAGACGTTAATTGTTACCCACCTGAAGTCCAAAAGTCGGAATTATTAACCTACAGCACCATACTAGACTTGAAAGCAAATATAAGTAATTTGTTTCAACTCAAGTGATCCAAATTATGTCGAAAATTTGAGCCTAAGGGCAAATTTACACAATTTGTCTGTCAGATATTGCTGTGGTTTTGTATCAACATAAGTTTATGAATAAATATTTTCTATTATGGACATAATACGTATAAAATCATAATATCACTGAAAATTAACTGATATACACATAATTTTATTAGCATTTTCAAAAATTAATCCTAATATAGATGACTCGGTAAAAAAGCCACATTAAGCAAGTACTGACTGTTTAATAATAAATTAGAATGAAATGTTTAATGTTACTCCTTTTTTATTGTATACCTAAAAAAGTTTATAACAATTAAATAAAAATTTTATGAACGTTAAAACCTAAGTGTTAATAATAATGTTTGAATTTTCACTCAGACTTGCATAAAAAAAATAGGCTATTTGCGTTTATATCCCATAAACCAATAAGTAACATTTTTTCACCTTTATATATATTTTTGTTTGTTAAAAGTGGCACTTTTAACAAAAAGGTTGGCTACCCCTGCTATGGAGGAGTGAATTTTGAGTCCAGGATCTGTTGGTAGATTATTAATTTTGTTTGATAATCCATCGCAAAAACAATTGCGTGAAACAACGTGGCTGCTAAATAAGACAAGGAAGATTCTAGACGATAATCGCACTCAACGTTCTGGGTGTTTCCATGGTGACACTATATAGTCACGTGAATCTATCAACCAGTCACCAGATTCTCATGTGAACGGACAAAAAAAAATACCGTTAAAAAGGTGACTTTTCTTCTCCCCCCCCCCCCCATTTTGCCTGCTTTTTGCTGGTTTGCATATATAAACTGGGTCAAAGATTCAAATGTGGAGCTAAACACTTTGCACATTGATCCAAAAAAGGGCCATGTAAAAAATGCACTCCAGTTCCCATCCAACCAATTTCTTCTCCATCTACCTGAAAAACTTACTTTCCCAAGACAGTTAATCTTTTGAGAGCTAATATTGAAAACACAATTATAAAACTACAATTCCCAATCTCCACTGCAAATATTTTAAAATTTGTCATCAATGATATGATGTTCACATGCTAAACAGATTAAACCTATACTTGTTTCCAATTTCTAATGTCCCTGCTTTATTTTGTTTCTCCATTTAACATTTGTACCTACCTGTCCTAGGACCACAACAGTTATGAGGTCAAAATGCACGTGCTGAAATTATTATTACTGATCTCGACTCTGATATTGGATTACAGTAAACCCACTCCAAGCGTGCGTACAATATCTGAATTCCAAATTTTACTTGTTGCACACAAAAATGGTAGAATCAGACATAGAGAAGAGGATGGGGGACCGTTTTGCCAATCATAAATCATATTAAGCATCGCCAATACAATGCTTCATAGATAAAATTGAACTTTTTAGCAAAGCAGTTTTCACCGACTACAACGCGTAATAGTTTTCTTGGAAGAGATGGTAGCATCAATAGAAACGTAATCTTCGTGTGCAGTAATTGTGAAAGGGTATTTGTCTCCGCACTCTAGTTCTTAACTTTAGTTCAATAAATGCATGTGGCAAGAATCTTAACCATAATCGCCAATTCATCAATACCTTCATCACTAGTCACCAGTATCTGTTTAATACGTTGCGGTCTTCCATCATTTGCAATCGAACATGGATGCTGTTTTTAATGTTTTAAGACGATTAAGGTATCAAGCTATTAATTTCACAACTGTATTCTTAAGCATTAATTTTCAAATTGAAATACATGAAACAAAAAAATATATAAGAATGGTTTTATTTTTTATATATATATATATATCCCTGGTTAGCAGCAAGTTTAATTATAGTCAGAAAAGAAGTAACCAATTATAAATATGTTGTAATTATACTTTTACTAGTAACGTATCTTATGTTTTAAAAATGGCTTTACTTGGTTTTTTAATACGTTAATCAATTAAAAATTTTACTATGCCATTTACATTTTGTTTGTTTTATCCAACATATAACACAAAATTTGGGATCTATGTAGTAATGTAACCAATGGGTTTTATTTATTTTTGTTATAACTGCTAGATGGCGCCACCAGATTAGAGTACTTACACGGTTTCCCTCTGGTGGGGAAACCAGGAGGTGAGTCAATTAAAGGCCTTATCACACGTACACGTTTGGTGCAATTTTTGGTCCAATTCGTGCAATTTTTACTCCGCTGCCATAACAATGGCTTTCGAACAACTTTTTGCCAGTGAGCTGAGAAAGTTGCTTGAAATTCCAGCCAATGGGGGTTCTTCGGCACCCTACGTCATAAACAAGATGGCGGTAACGGTGGTAGCTTCGCATCAAATGCATCAGATATTGTGTATAATATTTTAATGGTGTACAATATTTTAAACAGAATGATGCTCCATTTCTGTTTGCCCCCATAAACAAAAGCGCGAGCGAAATAAAAGAAATAATATTGGATGGTCGTTTTCGAAGCAGAAAAATCAGCGAGTAATGTTTCAATGTGGAAAAGGAACGAGGCTGACGTCAGAGCAAGTCGTTTTGCTTACGGTAACCCTTCCCCCTCAGATTCGGCGAAAAGTTGGGGCAAAAAATTGCACAGAAAATTTACGTGTGATACCGCCTTGAGACTGCGCGCGTACCCTGGTGGGACCATCACGCGGGAATCCGTCCCCAAGGTTATTTTTGCCTTTATTGTTAATGCATCCTGGAGCTGTGTGGATTGAGCTGTAGACGTGTGTCGATGTATAATAAATGAACTTTATTTAACCCGGAGATGAATTGATATCATCGAATGAGTTATAAATTCATCCCTGCGAGTTATAATATCATAAAAGAATATTAAAACGTTTTATCTTTATATATACGTCGTGTTTTGCGAGTGAACATCAAGACATTTTATTTTAACCGTCTTTATTCCATGAAATCACTTTGTAATCTTATTTGTAAGAGAGAGATAGACGGACACGTGTTAAAAATCAAGAGTCCGCGGCTTCTCAAAAGCCAGATGTCTTCAAGTACATGTCTTATTGAAGAGGTATACTTGAGAATTTAAGCATGACATATAGGTAATAAAAATTAATGGTCGGAGCGGTAAACTGCTGTTAAGGCCATGTGTTCTTCATTCCCGATTTGGGTAATAAATTTAATACTTGAAGATGTAACGGGAAAATAAACTTTAGAAGTGGTCTAGGGTTTAATTTTAGTTCTAAATTAATTATCCTTACATATATTACTTACTAGATTGTGAATATTTTATTTACTCTCTCAAGTTCTACGAGATAATTTCATACTCTTTAGTATAATGTCTTGCAAAGTTAAATAGTTTTCTAATGGAAAAGGCACCTTTTTACATTTGTGGAAAAACACCTACAACATATCAATAGATTCGATGTTAAAAATCTAAATTTAAGCAAGAACAGATCCTAAATTTTATGTTGCGAATTCATGCAAAATGCACAGTATTTCTTACACAGTTGTAAGCATTTTAATGCCATTCAGAACAACGTGTATAAGTAAAAAATATTTCTCAATGTGAGTTCCTACAAAAACAAAGTATAGAAACAAGTGAAAATCAAAATATGTAATACGATTGAGTTATTCTCAATAGACCTAGACTTCGACAGTTTATGTGAAAAAATGCAAGCACATATACCAGTTACTAAACATAATGTATGGGTAGGCGACACTCTCTCTCTTGGATCACAGATTAATATTATTAATCAGTAAATTATAATAAAAGTAGATTAAAAATTTAGATTTAAAATTTTAAACATAATAAGGGCAATACTTTTAAATTGTCTTAATATTGATCTATTGTTGATCTACTTTAAATATTATTTTAAGGTATATTCTTCTAAGTGTGTGTGTGGAATAGAGTACTACGAAAACACCTCCTAGTTCTAGGGGTTCCGTGAGTTGAAAAAGTTTGAAGATCACTGGTTTACATAATGAAAAAGAATGCTGTGAATACCAAAAAGTATAAGCGCCATCTATTGGCATAAAAACAAAATAATGTTAACTTTAAATATAAAGTCATTATTTTCACCACATCTGAAATCAGCTTCTTAAATAGAAGTTTTATGTGACATAATCACTAATAAAATGAAAAAAAAACAACACTCTTATTTGTTTAAATTTATTCTTTTATGAAATTGCAACATCCATTACGCCCGACTGCTGAGGAATGATTGAAGAAAATCTAACCTGCTGAATCACGCGAGAACAAGATTCATGAAGGATAGAACCGGTTTCGTTTGGTGTGAAGGCAGGAACTGGTTATAGGCTTATTTGAGTGGGAAATTACGAAGCCACGCGAATCTTGGTTAGTTAGATTCGCTGTGGTTCGGGTTGATTGCGACTGACTAGGATTTGTTTGGTGTGAAGGGAGCCTAATGTGTGAAACTGGTGCAAAAAATGATAACCACCATTTTTATTTTGAAGAAATGGACACTTTTTTTTAGAGTAGGGGGAAATGCAACTTCGTTTTATCTTCAACATTTGCTGATAATTTCATTGACAATATCCAAGGGAGTTACCCAATGCTTGGAGAAGTCGTTTACCTCATTCTTTAAAGGATCGGATTGATGGAAATAAATGTAACATATTGAGGGAAAATGTTGATATAGCGTACGGACAAAAGAATTAATTCAAATGTTTGTTCGCACAATTTCATACAGCACTTGAAAATTTACATTTAGGAACTACAGGAATTTGAATAGGATGAGGCGACAAGCATGTTTCTGTTTTATTTGCTGCATCAGTTGAGTCTTTGCAAGATTTGGCCTTTCTTGACGATGTTTCTTTTGTGCACACTCAAAAGAATCAACTAGAATATCGGCTTCCAAATGCATTGAAAAGATTTGAAGTTTATGACTGCTAATTTGTCAAAATAATGTCAGATGAAAAGGATTTTGCTAAAATATTTAGCTATTTATGATTTCTGTAATGTCAAGTGAAGTGTTACTGCTATTATTTACCAGACTTTTTGGTCAAATGGAAAAATGTAATTCTATCTGCACAAAGAAATCGCTGTAAATTGTTGACAAGGAATAAAAAGTGTTATGTGAGGTTTTCATTATTTTATGCTGTTAGACGCCTCAATGTGTCTCTCAATGTGGTCCAATGACAAGGGTATTAGATTTAATCTAAAGAATTTGTGTCTAGAGCGGGGTGACCAACCCGGGGGCCGTATGTGGCCCGCCTTCAATATTTTTGTGGCCCTTCGAGGTTCAATTCAACAAAACAAAATGCGAATATTTTGTGCAATATTTTCTTTTTTAGTTTCGTGTTTTGTAAGAAATAAATCTCATAACTGTTTCTATTTTATCACGTTTTGCCTCTGTTTTAATCCAATAATGTTTGTAATGGGTACAAGTCCAATATATATAAGGATAAATATTTTCATATATTTGCCCGTGGGATTATAATGTTTTTTCGAAGGGGCCCGCAAGGTCTTTTGGGTTGACCACCGCTGGTCTAGAAGACATGTTCCAGATCGATCGCGTGTTTGGACACTTTTTTTATGGCTGTTTCGGCCAGGAGGGGGAGAAGCCCTACTCTACCTCAGCTCTTACCAGACCATTTTGTCGCATCAAGAACAAGAATCTACGTCACTATGGTGAGAGATGAATTCGCTTATGTTGGGCAAGATAGTATATTTCTCCTGGACTTAATTGCAATGGGCTTCTCTACTCTGCACAGGCAAGCTCAGATTCACACTGGGGAGCAATTCAGGACGTTTGCTTATCTAGGTAGCGCTAAGCACCAGATACAACCAATCCAGTTTTATTGAAAGAAACTGTTACAAAGGTTGTTGAAATTATGCTTTGGGCAGGAATCTCTCCCTGTGGTTACTCTGACTTGCATGTGTTTCATGGAAGAACTCAGACTGGTGTAATCCTTAATCAATATGTCCACCCATATATAGTGCTCCTTTGGCGACAAATTCTTTCAAATGATAACCCGAAATTTCTCTGAGCTGTTATAATTTTATTATTAAAGTGGTTTTTTTTTCTTTTTTTTTTTCCTTTTTAATAAAACTTACCAAATTGAGCCCTATTCTAAAACTAAGTATAGACAGTAAAACAAAGCAGTTTCGAGACGACATTAATTAAATCTTGTGTAACATAAACAAGTTGTTTCCAGATTGTCATAAAATATATTTCAAATTTCTTTTTATTTAAATAAACCTTTGATGAAAATGTTTTAATTCAAATCCTCGTCAGTCTTTGTTAAAAAAGAAAAGTAATACATAGAAGAAGCGAAGATCCCTAAGCAACAATTTTTATATTCTTAAAAAAAAAAACATCTCTCACATTTCTGGAATAAAACTCTTGATTTATGAATTATATAAATCTCACAATCCGCCATTTTTTCCCCTTTCTTTATCTAAATTATAAATTATTTCATTCAGAGAATTTGTCATCTATAACCCCCCTAGCTGAAAATGGAAAAAAAAAATTTTCGTTTTATATTCAAATAAATCTTTCTTGCCTAAAATCAAAACATTACGCGTTGGTATATGCAGTAACCAAGAATAACAATGTATTAATATATCAAACTTTGATAAAAATATTTTGAATAGGAAGAAGTCGTTAAAAATATTCTTCAATCTTCGTCAGTGAATTTCTCAGTAAACAATATAAGCGATGTTTTTTTATGAAAAGATGGATAAAGTTTTCGATAACAGGTATATCTTTCAATGAGAATCGATTGTTAAGAAAGGTCAACCGTAACCATTGTTTGTTAAAAGGATAGAAAGAACAGGAAATCAGAAAATGAGCTCTTCCTAAATCTTTCTTCAGACAAAGATAAGAGATCGATAAAATATGTCTACGGAGATGAAAGTATCTTTCTAGGTTAATCTTGAGGTTATAAAGGTTTTGTAACTTATATAAATATCAAATATGGGAAAATCTCATTACGAATAAGAATCGAATAGTATTTGTTTTAAAATGTTTATACAATATGTAGCTTTTAAATTTTTCTCAAAATAGATTGTGGAATATAATTCTGAAAGCTCTATTTGAAATATATTTTAGTATATAAACCTTGCATACAAATTAGAGAATATCTTAATTTTATGGGTTATTCATAATTTCCTTCAGCTAATAAAAAGCTAAGACGAATACAAACAAAAAGAGAGAAAAAGAACATTTGAAAGAATACAAAAACAATTCAAGTTTTTGTTTACTTACTTTACAGATGTTCTATGTGTGAAACCGTGGTCTCACACATCAATGCGATAGTTCGTTTTCTGCCGCACTCTGCATAATTTGGTATTATTAACGTTTTTGATAGTACGTGTGATATTCTTTCATGCGGTTTTGCTACATCACGTGGCAAAGGGGTTACAAAAACTTTGTTTTGTTTTCGGACAACACGTGCTGTCAATAGCGTCGATAGTACCACCATGTTGAGTAAAGTGTACCAGGAATTAAACTATATCGCATTGATGTATGCCGTGCATAACCAAGGTTTCACCCATAGAATACCTGTAAGGTGAGTAAATAAAACTTGAATAGTTTTTGTTTATGTGTATTCTTTCAAATGTTCTTTTTTTGCTCTGTGCGTCTTAGTTTTTTTAATGTAGCACTTTGAAACCCGGGATCAGGGGCGTAACTACCGCCGTATCAATGATACGGGGATACCAAGCTACAGGGATCTCAACATAGGTATGCAAAAAATCGTGAAATTTTAAAAAAGCCCACCCAAGAAATTTTTGATACAGGGCCTACTATATATATATATATATATATATATATATATATATAAGGACTTGTGCTACGCCAATGGCTGAGATTGAATTATGAGTATTAAAGATATTTTTATGGATGGTGAGATTATTTGTCTCGTATATTTTTCCTCTGATTGTTTTTCTGGTGGGTGCTTATCCCACCCGATCAGTAGCTCACACAAAAAATTTTCAGGGGAGGGGCATGGTCGAAAATCTCCCAACTCGTATCATACCTCAAGACAGCACCAATTGATTCTTCTGGTTTTGTCGATTTTGTTAACAAAAAAATAGTAAAAAATAAATTATTGAATTAATAATTAGCATTAATTAATAAAATAAATTGTTAATTACAATTACTTAATTAAATTTTACGTTATATATATATGATTATCATCAATCAAAAAACTCAAGGGCTTTTGGGGGGGGGTCTTCCGGACCCCTAGGACACCCCCTTTGTGTGCGTCACTGCACCTGATGGACAGTAACATCAGATAGAAGCTCATGAAATTCATCATGGCAAGTGATCTAGATTAGGTCTGTCATTGGCCACAGCCTTTGAACCCCATGCAGGTGAAAATACGATTTCGCTCCGTTCCACCCCAATTTTGCGGAAGAATCTCCGGGGGTTCCCCACCCTCTTTCCCTACTGCAAACTTCTCGAGAGGACATTTGACTTGACAGATATTTAGAATGACATGCCTTTTCTGGAATTTGAATCCAAACCGTACGGCACAGTAATCAGCGCCACTAATCACCATACCGTCTCGATGTCTCAGAAAGTTTTTTCAAGTCCTAGGGCAGCCAAATATCCTCGGTCAGATGCCGAGTTCAACACTCAAGTTGGCACTCCATTTCCACACGAGCGTAAGGGTTTTAAACCCCTAAAAATTCAACCTGTATCAATCCCTCATCAGCAAGGTTAATCCATCAACTTTTTTTAGTGCCTACCGCCAAGTTTTGTATTTCTGTTTGTTCAGTGGTGGTAAAAAGTCCTGAAAACACACTCCTTTTTTGGCTTATCTGAGTTTGCCGTAATTTTCCTCGTGAAATTATTCTACTATCTTAAATGTTGTTATTGATTCTAATATATTTTTAATGCTGATTTTTCAAATTTGTCACTATTTTTTTTTTAAACCGGCAAGAGTATTTTTTACAGTACGGCTACCTAAGCACAAGAATGTGTAGTATGTACAAAATAACGCAATATAGAAAAACGTAATGTGCGTTGTAGTAACATGACTTTTGAAAATTGTATGAATGTTGCATGTTTGAACATCAATGTTTTATGGGCCAGTTCTTTGCCTCAATTACGACTCTCTATCTTTTGGTCATGGAATGCACCAATTTCTCTCTCTCTCTCTCTTTGAAGCCTCGTAATCCAATTTCAGCAGTCTTCCTCTCATAGGCAAACATTAACATTCGATGTCAAAATCTATTATTTCGAAAATTGAATTAAGCTTTGTGTTTGAAAGTAAAATCCTCTTCAATTCCCAGTATTCACGTAATTATTTTTCTCGGTCGTCCGTATTGCTAACCTGTTCACATTAGAATTTGTTTTAGGATATGTTTTCAACGTTCTTACGATAATAGAATATCCACGTGGTACTTCATCAAAAATTTGGTGCATAGAATAACATTCTTCTTTCAAAAGTAGTATTTTCTATCGTTAATTATAAGACAGAAACGAAAATTTACCCATGATTCCAATATTATCCCCCACGCACTTAAAATTGCAACACAAAACTGTTTTAAATGCTCTTAAACATGCTGCACATTCTGTTTTCATCGATTTACCACTAATGCTCTCTAATTGGTTGGAATAATTGATTACTTCATTAGTTGAAAAAACAGTCACTCGTTACACTTCAGTAACCTTACGAGTACTCGTATACTTGTCTTACTGTTGTTTTTCAAAAATATAAATAAAACTATTTACTTTGCTCAAAATCTGCGAGTAGATTTGAAATCAGCGCAAAAAAAAAATCCATTAGAATCAATAGCAATAGTTAAGATAGTGCGATAATTCTTAAGGAAAAATTAAGTCAAACTCTCAAAAATAAAGGTAAAAATGTGTTTGTGCAGGATTGTTGGCCACCACTGCAATAAAGTTTTGTAATCGTCCACCATTTCCACAGTAATGATGATTTATAAAGTAAGGATATAAATACAAGTTAAAGCATGTTATAGTACTCTACACTGGTGTTCAAAATTAAGCGAATTTGAATGTTTTGTTGAATTTTATGAAAATATTTGAACGATATGTAAAAATGTTGCTTCGAAACAAAAAATTAAAATTCTGTACATCTAATACGTAAGCGTATATGTGTATGTGGGAGATAGTAGAGTAACAGGATTTATAAGCGTGTGTGCCAAAATCCGCATTTCGTTCGCCAGCTCGTCATTTTTTTTTTTTTTTTTTTTGTCATTTTTTGCCTCAATCGATTATATTAAAATTCAAACAATAAAAATGAGTAACCATCAATGTTTATATGATAGAATGAGGTGGAGAATTGTTGGTAGACTAGATGCAGGTCAGTCTCAAATCCAGATTTGTAGAGAATTCAATTTAAAGCCCAGCGTCGTGTTCAACTTAAGGAAAAAGCTTCAGGATACCGTATCTGTCGAGAGAGAAAGCCTTGGGAAGGTCATCCTAGAGCTACGGCGACCAGAGAAAATCGTCATTTGTCAGGTATAGCCAGGCGACACAACTTTCAGAAGACTTCAGGAGAGAGGGCTGTTTTCAAGGAGATCTGTTGTTTACGTCCATCTCATTTCTGCAAACAGGAGATTCCGTTTAAAATGGGGACGCAGATCATAGATATTGGAACATGGATCAATGGGTGAATGTTTCTCCCAACTGATGACTCCTGATTCAGCTTAATCAGTGATTCTCACCGTACTTTCAAATAAATAGAACCTAGGATCCGCTACCTGCTCTCTAATGTCGGAGAAATCGGCCACTGCTGCAGCGCAAGCTTGATGGTCTGGGCAGGCATTAAGTTGGATTTCCTTACGCACCTCTATGACTTTGAATGAGGCACCTATGACTGCTGTGAGGTATTGGGATGAGGTCTTGAAGCCCTATGATAGCCTTTTCACAGGTTCAGTTGGCCCTGATTTTATTTTAATGGATGACAATCCGAGGCACATAAAGATCATTTGGTCGACGAATTTCTGGAAAGTGGGGATATTTGCCGGACGGACTGGCCAGCTAGATCTCCAAACCTGATCTCTATGGAGCAGCGTTCCCCAACCTTTTCATCGCCGCGAACCAGTCAACCTTTGATAATCTTTCGATGGCTCACTGAGAGGGTGGGAAACTTTGATTGTTTATATTTTAGATTAGTTTTGATTTAATAATTTTAATTTAATCGTATTTAAATATGCCTTCAGAATAAAACACAGCTACACCAAAAAATTTATATAACGTGGCTTTAATGTCTATTATAACATGGCGTAACTAATTTATATAACGTAACCCACTTTTCCCTTAGTTCTTGTATTAGCTTATTTTTTAACTTTGTATGTCTTGTCTTTTCTTACCTTTCTTACAAATGCAAAATATAATAATTAATATACAAAAATATTACAATCTACGCAAAAGAAGAAATTTTGCAATATATACAGTGGACCACAAAAGGGATCGTACACTTGCAATTTCTTATTTAATGTTTTCGACTAATAAAAATTAATATATTTGAATTGTAACTTTTTATGAATCTGCAATTTATTCTTAATGGAATAACATAATCAACTTTTTAAAAATAGTATAACTATTATTTTTACAAATTAATAATTAAATGCTACTGAAAAATTACGCCACAAAAGTCTTTGTGCACTTAATAAAAATCTCGACATAGCTTTAAATATTGTATTTCTATCTTAATTTAATACTTAGTAGGATATTTTTTAGTGTCCACACAACTTTTAAGCGTCTTGGTATAGATTTAATCAATTTTTTGTAATTTCTGCACCGATTTACCTCCATGCTTCTGTGTTTATTGATTTACTTCCCATTATATGTTATGTTTTATTTCTTTTTTAAATCAAATTCTCATCAAATATGCTCTACTAGGCTAAATAAACTAATAGAGGAGGTGTTTTAAGAATTTTGAACACATTATGTTCTTCAAAAAGGAAGTCGTCTCCAATATCCAAATTTTGGGCGGGTAATTTAAAATTTCTCTTTAAAATATTTAATATCGCGTGATTTGCATTACCCCATCAAAAATACCAAATTACCTAATTTTGAGGCTGATTTACATCCCCACGCAAGAACACTTCCACCTCCAAGGTTCATTGATCCAACTAGATTCTTGGGATTAAGTTTCAGAAAATTCAAAACTGACAGCAATTTGATTGGGATGACAGAAAATTCAACTTTTTTGGCACACAAATGTACACCATGACTGTTACGGAACATTGCGTCATCCCTTCTCACCCCACCCCTCTTGTACGGAGAAATGGAACAATCCCCCTTTTGTGTACTTTGTTTTTTATTTCTTCTCTCTGTGTAGTAGTTGTTCGTTCGAGTTTGAATAAAGGTGTCGCAATGCATTGGTAAAAATTCGTTGAATCGTTATTTCCTATAAAAAGAAAATTCTGAGCCTTCGACGTATGTGCAAAGTTTGTACATAAAAAATGGTTCGCCTTGCGGAGTATTATTAAATCGCCAGATCCTGTGGATTTGTGGATTTTGAAGATATTTAAGAAATCTTTTCGTTGGTTTCATTGCTTTGAATGCGTCATGGCGAAAGGCGTTAAAATTCTCGAAAGGAAGTTCTGCGACATCGAAAAACAGTTGAGTGGATTTATCGCATTTGTGGACACTTTCGTTGAAGATGACAAAGAAGTGTTATCTTTCAAATTAAGTCAATTTGATAGACTTAATGCAAAATATGAATCAGTTAAAGAAGAAATTTTCACTTCTTTATCAGACGGAGAATTTCAAAATTTCGATGGAAAAATTACCACTTGCAATGAACACATTGAGAAACTCGAGGTAAGACTTAAATCTTTGAATTTAAAGTATAGTAAAAAATAATAATAAAACTGGTTCAAATGCTGTGTCTAATGTTATCAAACCGTGCTTTAGATTACCAGAATTATCGCTTCCACAGTTTAATGGGGACATAGAAACATGGTTTATTTTTAAAGAGCAATTCAAAGAAATAATTGAAAATTGTGGTTTAAATGATAAACAAAAATTGCAATATTTACAATCGTGTTTAATAGGAATTGCAAAACATGTCCAAACTGTGGATGACACATATGATTCGTTGTTTCTGGCTCTAGAGCAGAGGTTTGAAAACAAAAGACTAATAATAAACAAACATATAAATGCTTTGTTGATGTTGAAATATGAAAAATTTAGAGATGATTCAAATGTTGAGTTAAGAAATTTGGTTGACACTTGTACTAAACATTTGAGAGCATTAAAATTGCTAAATATTGAGCATAATACATTTTCAGAATTGTTGTTGATACAATTAGTTATGCAGGTTTTGGATACTGAGACAAAGCGTCTTTTCGAAATGACCTTGGAGAGTACAGACATTCCTAAGTGGGATGATTTTTTGGCTTTTTTGAATAAGCGTTGTTTATTTTTAGAAAACCTGCCATCCGCAGGAACAAAAGGTAAACAAAATTTTAAAGACTCTCCACGTCACAAAAGCTTCATATTGCATACAGATGCAAATGTTGACAAAAAATGTAAGCTTTGTTCTTTGAACCATGACCTGTATAACTGTGATAAATTTAAAAATGTGCCTGTTAGAGAGAGGTATAATATTGTTAAATCTTTGAATTTATGTTTAAAATGTTTGAAACCAAACCATAAGGTATCACAATGTAGATCTAAGCATATTTGTTTTTGCAAAAAGAAACCACAATCAGTTGTTACATTTTGTTAATGTAAAAAATCAGGAGATGCAAAACTTTGAGTCATCCCAACCAGACACCAGGCGCCAAGATGACATCATCGAACCAATTTGTTTTCAAAATCTAGTATAAAAAATAATCAAAATAAAACTGATAGGAATTCTTTTGATTTTCCGAGTGCTCAAAACAACATTGTTCAAGGTCAGGTTTCGGGAGTGAACATGAGTGTTTCCGCTTCCCAGAAACATAAAAATGATATTATTTTATCGACTTGTATAATTTATGTTGAAAATTCTGTTGGGGAAAAAGTTCCTTTACGCGTCCTCGCAGACAGCGGGTCGCAAGTTTCTCTATTGAGTTCGAGCACGGCAGATTTCTTGAATTTGCGTAAATTAAAAACTGATATGTCGGTCTCTGGTTTGGGTGGTTCGAATGTTAATATAAAATCAAAAATCAAAGGAGTAATTTCAAATGGTTCTGGATCATATAAACGTGTTGTGGATTTTTCATGTTGTACCCAAAATTACTAATAAAATACATGTTAATTCCTTTGATATTTCACATATTGTGTTTCCAAGCAATGTACATTTAGCAGACCCACTTTTAATACTAGTAATTCTATCGATTGCCTTATTATCAGCAGATATTTTCTTTGATATTTGAAAGATGGTAAATACAAATTAGATAATGGTAATTTGATCTTACAAAATACTGAATTTGGCTATATAATTAGTGGTAACACCTCGAGGTTCTCAAGTGGCTCATTGCATTGTGGTTTTAATCAACAAAGACTTTGAAACTTTAAATGATACTTTAAAATCATTCTGGGAAATAGAAGAAATTGTACCCACCAAATTTGTTAGTGATAAACTTAAGAAATGCGATGAACATTTTTTGAAAACTATGGCGAGGGACACTAACGGACGTTTTTGCGTCGAGATGCCCATGAAAGACAATGACATTGAACTGGGGCAGTCAAAGTCTACTGCTATTCGCAGATTGGAATTGTTGAAAGACGTGCCCACGGAAAACAAGGAGTTCCTCTTCAATGAAAATGATGAGTTAGTAAAGACCTTGGGATTGTCGTGGAGACCTAGAGAGGACACCTTCATGTATCAGATGAATTTGCAAGAGGTTCCAGTGACTATTACTAAAGAACCGTCTTGTCATTTATCTCCAAATTGTACGATCCCCTAGGACTGCTTCAACCGATAATCATAAAGGCCAAAATGATGATTCAAAAAATTTGGCTATTAAAAATTGACTGGGATCAAAACTTGCCTCGTCAAGAAATTGAAAACTTCCAGAGATACGTGGCCGAGCTGCATCAATTGAAGGATTTGAAAATACCTCGGTGCATTTTACTGAAAGATTCTGTTGCAGTTCAACTTATTGGATTTGCAGATGCATCAGCCCAAGCTTATGGTGCATGCCTATACGTAAAATCTGAGAATGCCAATGAAACTCAGATAAGATTACTCTGCAGCAAAACTCGCGTCGCCCCACTCAAGACTTTGTCAATACCTAGGCTCGAACTGCTTGCTGCGACATTGTTGTCGAAATTGACCTCAAAGATTATTAAAATTATTGATTTAGAATTTGATGAAGTTCATCTTTTTTCGGACTCGAAAGTTGTTTTGGACTGGATCCAAATGCAACCACACCTTCTAAAAGTCTTTGTGGCAAACCGAGTTTCTTTAATTCAAGAATTGACTGAAACCTTTTCCTGGCACCATGTAAAAACCAAGGAGAACCCAGCTGATTTGATTTCAAGAGGTGCAACTAAGTTGCAGCTTCAAGACGAACTTTGGTGGACAGGTCCTTCCTTTTTGAAGGACAAAACTTTGAACTCAGACTCTGTCGTTTCGCAGAAAGACGACAACTTTTTCGAAGAACTTAAAAACCCTAATATTGTATACTCATTCATCACTCATGCAGGTCCATCTGTATTCCTTGATAATTGTTTAAATATTACAAATAGTTTTACTAAACTTGTTCGGATTGTGAGTTATATTTTCAGGTTCTATTTCAATTGTAAGTATCCTGCTTCTAAACAGTCTGGTGTTTTCACAAATCAAGAACTGGAAAGAGCTACAGCTGCTTTAATTAAACCAGTACAAAAGGAAGTTTTTTTGAAGAAATTAAATGTTTGGCTGCAGGTAAGGAAATTCCTACGACAAGCAAGTTAAAATTTTTAAATGTTTTCTTGGATGGAAAAGGTCTTCTCAGAGTTGGGGGAAGATTGGTAAATTCCAATATGTCATTTAGCTGTAAATTTCCAATTGTTCTACCTCATGCTCATAAATTTTCCAAATTAATTATGTTGTACTATCACATAAAAAACTTGCATGTTGGCCCTCAGGCACTTTTATCCTTTGTTCGGCAGAAATTCTGGATTCTAAATGGCAGATCTCTAGCTCGTAAAATTACTCACGAATGTGTTACTTGCTTCAAAATTAAACCTAAACTTTGCGAGCAATTAATGGGTTCACTTCCAAGTGAACGTGTAAACCAGGGTTTTGTTTTTAATTGCTGCGGGATCGAATTTCTAGGGACATTCTATATTAAATATAAGGGGCAACGAAAGGGTGTTTATCATAAAATATATATAACCATTTTTGTTTGTTTTGTTACTCGAGCCACTCATTTTGAAATTGTTACGGATTTAACGACTGGCGCTCTTATAGCCACGTTAAAAAGATTCCTTGCTCGACGTGGAATTAGCAAAACACTTTTCACAGACAATGCTAAAACGTTTGTTGGGGCTCAACGAGAGCTAAAACGCTTGTATCAGATGGTATGTAACCCAAATGAAGAGTTGGCAACATATTATGCATCAGAGAATATTAATTGGAACTTTTCTCCTCCAGAGCACCTAACTT
>BMAO01005688.1:0-95658 GCA_019973975.1 Trichonephila clavata
TAATTTCAGGTAACAGGCGAAAAAGGTAAATGCGAAGAGGTGTAAGTCTGGATTAAGTTTTATTTTAAGATTCTGGAAAGGGCATGACTAAAATCAAATAGTTTGTTGTTCTAGACTGATAACAAAACCATTCGATCTTGTTACACCATAAATAAAATAATTCAAAACATTACAACATTGGGTAATCAGCTGCCTTCGGCAGTGTGAACCACTAAGAGGACGTGTCAGACGAAGACAAAATCGCTGTATTTGCATAAGTATGAGTTGATTTAAAAATATGTTAATAAATGTGAGTATTTACACGAATATAACATAAATTTTTGTTCCTAAAAGACTTTCCCCTTTGCAGTAAGCCGCAACATGTCTTTTGCAGCAAAATTCAAATAAGATTGGGACTTTCTTGACGAGAAATAGGATATTTACGTTCTTTAACACTCAAGGATTGCTCTCATTTTAATGAAAATGAAATAGAAGCCGTGAAAAGGAATATTTGTCTTTGATCAATTATTGTAGAGAGAGTAGTATAGTTTTGCTGATTCAGCATTTTTGTATTGATTTTTTTTCTTTATGCAAGCGAAGCAAGATTATAATCGTTGAATATCCAATAAATCCTCTTTATCCTTATGTTATGTAATTTTAACTTTTGTTCGGGTGAACGAATTTTTTTTCTTACTCTTGTAATATTTTATATATATATATATATATATATACATTTAGTGCTAATATTTTAAAATCTTAACAAAATAATGAATTACTTGAAAAATGAAAACAATTAGGAAGCCAGTTGATTTTAAGAGAATACAGCTTAGCCTTCAGACAATTTCTTTCTTTAATTTTGAACAAAAAAGAATAAAGTACTCAATACTTTGCTCACCACCAACATAGCAGTCACAAAAAGTTTGGAAAGGCACAGAGTAAAACATATTTAGGTGCACATTAAAATTGCCGTGACCAGTAAGGAATTTTGTGATTTAAAAATTTGTATAAAATGTGGGCATAAGACTCTTTTTACGGAATGATCGGGATAAATTCGATTTAAAAGAGTGAGTTTATTGAGTTCACTGAGTGTTCCAAAAAGTGACAGTTTTCTCTAGACACTTTCTTATTAAACGATTGGAATACTAACTAATATTTCATTACCCCACTTTGTTGCTGGCTTAGCCAAGAAATTTCCTTTCATTTCCAAAAATTCTAGTATGGCCATGGACAAAAATATTGAATCACTTTTTTTACTATTGTATTTTTCATTTATGGAATAATACACTATTTGAATTTGTTTGTTCTATTATACTGAATTTATCTTAGTAGTTAGCTATTATCTTTTGGAAAACGGGTAGTGCACATAGTGCTCTGGTACTTTTAAAACCAACTGCAAATTCTAAAGAATCAAATCTAAAACTAAGCCTAACTTTTGACTTCTATTCCAGTGTTATTAAAGTTTTCAATCGACATGCCTGCCCTTTACGTATAAGCCTGACATCGAAGACCCTGTACTTTGAATACCTCACCCTGACTCTCAACACATGGCTGAGAGTTTCAATGGTTCCGGTAGTTTTTGAAAATATGCTGTATTCTAATATTGTGTAGCTGCTAACTATAAAAATTAAATTAATACTTTGAGAAACATGTTTGGTAGAGTTTATTTCATTAAAGTAAGAATTATTGATCTTGCCTATGATGGCACATCTTTCAATTTTCAGGTATTTTGAGTCAGTGCAAGGAAATCTTAAATAAATGAGACCTTCGTGGACCCCTGAAAGTGCAAGCATCCACTGAGACTGGGACTCACACCAGAACCATCACGAGTCAATAGCCTTCTATTCTTCTGAAGGTCCCAAGAAAACCCTCCCTGCCGAGAGACAGGAATACGGCATGCTATCTTGATTTTCTCACACTTTAAAAGGTGAAAGAATAAATGACATATTTGTGATTATTATATAACAAGAAAATAATGGTCATGACTTTGATAAATACCTAATATACCTGAACTACATATAAAGCACTGTAAATTTGGCTCTATCTTCGTGCTAAAAGTGTATATACCGTATAAAATGAGATTTAAAATAAATAAAGAGTATAGAAAAATAAGACTTATGCATCTATCGAATACTGTTTCTTCAAACGAAAGACATTCCTAGAACTTAAGGTTGTAGTTCTAAGAATACTATTTTCTAAAGGAATACTTCAAAATAAGAATTTCCAAAACATGCGAGTATATACGTACATTTTAGGTTGCTTTGTAACAAAGGACTGCGTTATACGGTGAATATGTCAAAACAAAATGATTTTCGCTTGAAAGCAGAGGTGACGTTACGCGGAATTCCATGGTAATTTGAGTTTTCATAAAATATTTTTGAAGTGAAACTTCTTAGCGGCAAGGGCACTTTTTGGTAGGAAAATCTATGATTCAAGTACCGACATGTTCTGACTGGCGCACGCTAGTGTGCTGTCTGCCTTAGACACTTTTAGGATGGGTGGAAATCGTGTTCGCGTCACCGACATGCTTATAGCAATATATCTGTAGCTATACAGCTGATGTATAGTGCTGTATATCTTATATGAAATTTGAATAGATTTATGAAAAGTTCAATGTATATACTGCATTGCCTGTTGCGATTCCGAGAATGGCAAATATATTATCATTGCTGCTTATATTTCGCCTGAAAACCTTGACAAATAATTCACAATTTTGTTCGAAAATCTGGTGATTTTTACAAAAGGAGGTTCTGAAATACTCGAAAAAGATTTAATATGAAAATAGATAATGTACTGATGATTTTAAGTGAATTTTAATATTAACTTTGTGATGATAAAATCTACCACTAATTGAATTTGTAAAATGAAACACTTGACTTTAAATGAGGCCAATGATCGAAAAACTCAGTACTACAAAATATAGTAAAACGACGATCGAATTTTACTTTACTGATACTTAGATAAATTTGAATCAAACATTTCTCTTTACTTTAGTTACCATAAGCCTATTGCATCTTTTTAGAACAAAATGAAATAATTGAAAGTAAAAGCCCAAGTATTGTTGAAATTAATGATGGCAAAGGATGCAAACAATTAAAATAATGTTAAATTCAAGTATATTGAAATGGCAAATACAATGTACATAAAATATGTTTGTATATTCATTGTTATTTCAATGAATTGTATTTATATTTTGTCATGATCTGTGCATGCTACCCGTAATATATTTGAATAATTAAAACCATATAAACATGCATTTAGTTGTTGTCGAGGCTGTTAGAGGAAATAAGATTGACGATGAAAATTTTAATTTCAAACATTGGTGAAATTTCAAATCTTATCACTAAGAGTTCTTAGGTTTCACTTCATCGGCAACTCTATATTTAGAGATTCCAGAAGTTTTATTAATTTACGTAAAATGTATTATTATAGATTAAAAAGGATGAAACTCAAATATGTTTTTATTTCATTGCTTACAATACATATAATTTCTTCAAACAAAATTATTGAAAAATATAAAGATGACTTTATAAATAGAAAGTTATGTATCGTATATAGACGCTGCCTGTGTAACTACGCAACTCTTTACGTTGCCAAATAGAGGCTATATAAATTAGTATTTTATTTAGAAAATAACTTATACTTAATAATATTATTTTGTGGGACCACTGAATAAATGTGAGGAAAATCATATACATTGAAACAAAGAAATTAAAAGAAGAAAATTTACTCATAACAAAAAAGCTGTATCAACAGATAAATGGCTAAAGTAGAACATCACGCAATGAATCTGGATAATTAACAGCAGTAAAAAAATAACAAAGCAAGAAAGTCAATATCCGTTAAGAAAAGAAAACGTTGGGAAGTAAAGTTTCTATGATAATAAATATTTAGTCTTACAGTGCAATTGACTCAATTCTAAAGCAACTAACGATATCACGCATTCTTCTATGAACTTGCTCATGAGATATATCAGTTACTAATTTGTTAGAGAAAAAATAATAGTTATTGAAATACCATTATTTCACAGTATCGTCTAGTTCTTCCCTTAAGCGATTAATATACTAAAAGATAATTAAGAGATACAACAAGTAAGTAATTATTTTTAAAAATATGATAAAGCTAATGATTTTCGAAATAATATAATAAGAATGCTCTTGAATGCCTTTTTTACACTTTGTTAATAATATAAATTCAATAAAAATATTCTAGTAAAAGTAAAAACTTAGAAATTTTAAACTTATTGCAATAGTATACATCCGTACTTTTATGGAAATGATTTTGTAGCTTATTTTCTAGTTGACATTTTAAAATAAAACTTTGGTAACTTCAGAATAATCGTCTGCTAATATTTTCTTTTGATTGGAATATATAAAAAAAAAGATTTATTTTGAAAATGACTCTTAAAATTGATACATGGCTCGATGGCTACGAAATTGTACTTTCCATGTAGAAATATTCATATTAAAAATTATAAAGAGGTATAACAATATATCAATTCTTGCATTTCAAAAGGGTATTTATAATATATTAAATTTGAAAGGAAAAACGTCTAGCTGAAAGTGAAAAGGAAAACATGACTATGAAATCTCATCTCAAGTCTGTTGGAACGCAGGCAATTGTCAAGAAAGTGAGGTCTTTGATGCTAAAACAAAACCCGTGGATTCAAAGATTCATTGCATCGAAACCATGAATGTCTTCGGGTTCTGTAAGAAAAATCATTCATAAAGATTTAAAGTTAAAAAGATGTTTAAACCTAAAGTTCATCTGCTATTGCCGAAACATTGCTGAAAGAAAACCAAATTTTAGAAAATTATATGTAAAATACACAGCTGCTGAAAAAGGGACATCTGTGTTAACACTTGATGAGGTAATAAAAATATACTGTATTAAAAAAAGGTCCATTTTCTATTGCTCAACTGACGTGAATGTCCTCATAAAATGGCTTCACTAGCGTACAAAAAAGTTTTGAAAGGGATTCATAATAGTTGTAGGGTTTCGTTACAACGGCAAATTAAAAATAAAAAAAGAGTCTCAAGTGAAGCCAAAATTAATTCATTCTAATATCAGCATAATATTTTAGAATCAATTTTTGGAGAAGAAATTCCAACCTTATATAAAAAGTACATTGATAAAGCTGAGCTTCGCATGGAAAAAGCCTCCAGTCACACGCCTAAGTCCAATATGGCGCGTATTTAGCAAAGGAAGAATCAGAAACAGGAATAAAGTCTATCTCGTTTATTGAAATATCCTTAAAATCACCTGACTTTTGGGCTTTCGGTTTATTAAAATGAGCCTTAGGAAAATATCCAAGAACACTGAACGGACTTTAGAAAACGGTTAAGAGGAAAAGAGTACAATTGGCATGACATTACTCAGAAGTTTGCTTTAATAAAAAATTCGAGCTGGAGCTACTGTCAAGAATCATAGCTATCAGATAGAAGCAAATCGCTGCAACAAATGTGGCATTTATAGATAAAAATTAACGATCAAAATCGTTTCCATAAAGTGCGAACGAATCTGTAATCTTAATTAAATTTAAATTATACCTTTGCTTTAATACGCAGTTAAGTTAAATCACGGTTTAACATTGGTTTGCACTACACATTTTGTTTTACTCTATATTAGTCAAACGAATTTACTATATTAATTTGAAGAAGTATTATGAGGTAAATTTGTTAAAGTTATGCTCGTAGGATTCATTGTTTTCAACTTTTGTAATAAACTGTCCGTGAATTCTTTTAACAGATTTCTTAAAACATTTTGTGCATAAAACTACATTATTGTTGTTGCGCTTATTTTGATGCATACTTAAATGACAAATTATTTTAATATTTGTAGAATCAAAAATTATTTTTGAATTCCAATCAAACAACTAAAAATGGAATTCACTAAAAACAGATGAGTTTTTTTCAGCAGCAATTCAGCACTTTTCAAGAATTTATTTAAAATGACAGATCTATACATTTTTCTTTAATAATTCCTTTTCTATCTATACATCTAGATCGAATAGTTATGTTTCTTTTTTTCTTTGGTAACATTTTATTTCCTTGATAATACAGAGATGTTTTTCATTGAAAATTATTCAAGAAAGTAATTTTCATCATCTCGTAATTGGGAAAAGAAGTGAGCGGACGGTATTAGATTTTTTTCCTTTCTGAAGTAACTTCATATCAACATTAACCCCTTAAGCCAGTGTTTCTGAGACTTTCTATAGTTACGACCCCATTTTCAATCATAATTTTCATTGTGCCCCCCCCCTTTATACAATAACAATGTATTGAATTCAATAATAATGCCTTTTGAGGCTAAAGCTACAATACGACTTTAATTATAAACCGTACAAATTATCAAGATAAGTATTAAATTTTGTGTATAATTTTATGAACATATACCCACTGGTAATTATTAAACTTGTTCTTAACTTAGTACTGTTAAATTAATTATGAAACACATTGTACAGTATTGATACATTTATAAGTGTATCATGTAAGTGTAAATATGAATTTATTTTTTATTATGTCATAATGTATTTTTTTCTCTTCTTTTCAGTAAAATAATAACTTTTTTTATAATAATCTTTTATTTTCGACTTTTCGATATACTCATATCTTCCTTGTAGGATTATCACGCCCCCCCCCCCAGGGAGGCGTGCCCCACAGTTTGAGAAACACTGCCTTAAGCGGTTATTTATTATTATTATTATTATTATTTTGCTCAAAATTTTCCAAAAAACGGCCCATTTTTTATTGCTTATAATTAAGCTTAATACTTGACACAATGCGAAAATGGAATAATTTTATTTTCAATTTTAAAGTTTTCACACTATTTTTTATTTCATAATTGAGGAACAAAAAAATCCCTAAGTGTTTGCTTTTTATAAGAACATTGTGTATGATATGAAGAATGTTTCATATATCTTAAAAGAATTTCTTTCATACTTAGAAAAAAAAATCCATGTTAGTACCTCTTTTTCAAATGGTTGAGGATAGTGTTTATATGCATTGAAGCATGGTGTAGTACTAAGTCTTACATTGCAATGGAAACAGAAGTAATATTTGCTTTCTTGGATTGTCTTTCACATTTTCATTTCTTCTCAAGCAACAAATTATATTTTACCTTGCCAATCCCTGTTCTTTATTGAATATTTTCAGGAATCTAAATTCTTGCCTTCAATGCAAAATTCCCTCCCTCACCACAAAGAAAATCCCAGTTGAGAAATATTTTGGTTCCATGGACAAACTGCGTCTCTTAAAAAAAATAGCACTAAAAATACACTATATATAATAATATCATTAAAACATGAGAGAATCAAAAATAGTAAGAAGAAAATATCAGTTGTGGTCAGCTTACGGTAGCCCTTACGGTGTACGGACAAACCAGTTAAGGGGTTAATAACCTACCAATTCAATGTAAAATAATCATTTCCTATAAAAAAGTTATTTTTTCCTCTTATGTATGAATTATTTATTTTGTAACAATCCTAATTATCACGGTTAAAATAGGACAGAGAGTAAGTTCTCAAGAATGGAAACTTTTGTGTTTATTGCAACATTTATTCTTGTAAATTTCTTTCTTTATAGAGCATTTAAGTGCACAATACATTATTTTTCTAGAATAAGCATGAATTAAGTGTTTAATATGATAAGTCACATTCGGAATCTTTCTCTGTCTCTGTTACTTTTAAATTATATATAAAGAGAGAAATTATTTGTAACCGTAGATTATCTTATATATCACGCACAAAAGTACAATATTATCACCAAATATCTTTATTAGAAACTTGATTACCTCCAAAGAAAGGCGTGAAATATTGAATAAAAAATTGAAAACATAAAATAGTTGTAAAGGAATGCTTCAATAACTTTTTAAGGTATGGTTCAAAAATTGAAATAATAAATGTATTCATAATAAAAGAATAAATTGGGAAAATGTTCCGAAGAAACGAAATGGAAACTTTTGCTGTTATAACTTTATTCAAACTTTAAGTTAAAAATATAGTTTATTCTTCAATTATATGGTTATATTTTCAGCAACTTTAGTTTGTCCAAGATATTAGAAATATTTTAATCCAATCATGTGTGTGTTTTAATTGAAAGTATAATTATTTTCATTCATTTATTTACGTATAATTACTCAGTTTATTCGATCATGTTTAAATTTATTGACATTGAAAACCTTTAGGCCTTGAATTTTGAAACCTTTTCGAGATTTACTACAAATTTTCAACATTTATTTCAAAATATATAATAATGTTTTTCCAGAAAGGGATATTTAATTTAGTACTCGTTCGTGGTTTAAATGGGAATACTAAATTTCAATTACATAACTATTCGGAATTTGCATAAACTGATCGTTAATTCGTTACAGCTCCAAATACATTAAGCTGTAGCAATACAATTCTACAAAAATTGCGACAGCGATTGTTGCTTATTAAAAACAGGAATGAAATCGAATCAATTTTATGAAATCGAATATCAGATATAATTTTCTATTCCAATTTTAACAATGCAAGTGTGTTTGAATTCCTGACATGATTTGAATGCTGAAATCGATTACATACAATTAACCCAAGGAACAACGAAGACAATTTCAGTTATTCATCCATTGCTTACATCTGAGTGACATAATGCAATTAACAGTTCATGGAACTTGTATAATAACTGAATATATGTCATGAATTCTACTTTAATCTGCGATAGCTGTGTCAGAAAGCTCAATTAAATATCGCAAGCGATTATTAAATGAAGTGTAATTGTATCAGATGATTTTCAATGTTTCATGAGCGCATATTAAAGTGACTTCATTAAATTTCCTCTGACTGGAAATATGTATGTTAAGGTCCAATTATTTCATTATTTATGTAGCATATCAGGGCATACACCTTTACGTAAAAATATTTTAAATTGCTGTCTAAACAAATTCTTTAAAAACATTCATAAGGATTAAAGTTTAAAATAGAAACTGACGGAAACACTTTAATGAAATCATTCATCATTTCAATATAGAGTGCAAACAAAAACGAAACGAGACTGGAATCGGCTACAAGTAACGTTTTGAATTGAATTACGACGGCTTTGGTTGCACGCTAAGCCAACAGTATTGTTCAATGTGCCTGATTGTTCTGGTTTTTTGTCGGAAAGGAAAATGATTTCCAAGCCATTCAACTGCTCTTGCCATGTTAGTGAAAGACCTATTCACCACGGCGAGGTTGTACCACAATGGATGAGAAAAATTTATTTTTAATTGCCTTGGGCCAAAACTACAAAAAAACAACAACAATGAAAACCCTGTAAGCTATCGCTAGACTTGCCCGAGACATGTCCAATATACTGTCCACCATTTTCCGTTACAATTTGAAACCGATACACAACAGAGTGGATCTTTTCAGGTATTAATAGTCAATGTGTTGTGTAACCCTTGCCTTCAAGTCAGATAAATTTGCATTAGTTTCATTAAACGCAACATTTTAACCTCACAACCAGAAGTCGTAAGGACCGAGGTCCGGTGATTTTGAAGGCCAGGTTATTGGAAAATGATGGCTGATTATTCTTTCTATCATGTCCTAAATGTGTCTTGAACAGATACACCATCGGCTTTGCAATGCGCGGAAGATTGCTATTTACAGCGCCATGCATTGATAAATTTTGGAACTTTTATCTTATGTCATAACGTTTTTCTTTTTTCAAGTATATTCAGCTTGAATCTGAAGTTATTCTAACCAGTTATTCTTTTTACAGCATTTTGAAAGTTGAACTTTAAATATAATAACCTTGTATAATTGATGTTTGTGACAAACAAAAGTGCATTTTTAAATAAGGAAAGATAACAGGAAATTTGGTAAAATTTCCAAATATTTTCCAGAGATAACGGTAAAATTGAGGTTAAAATTAAAAGTCAATTTCTTTATCACAACATTTAAATAAAATTTAAACTGAGAAATAAAAACAATGTAATTTAAAAACAGTAGTCTCCTTCATTTTTATTAAAAGTAATAGAAATTACAGTTATCATTTTTATCATTTGCTGAGTGCAGAGTGCAGTTTTAAATTTCAAACAAAAATAAAAAATTATTCTCATCAAAAACTGACTTAGTATAATGTCTGTATGCACCTTCATCTTCGTGTATATGTTAATGTAATTTACAACTTAAGCAGATAAGCTAAGAGTTTTTAAATCTTTTGTACAACGAATTTTTTTTCTACCGAGCTTCTTCAAGATCAGTGATTCCCAAACTTATTGCGTCTAAGTAGCCTTTTTTACACCACAAACATGGCCATAAATTCTCAAGTGAAATAACTATTTCAATGCATATTAGAAAAATTACAGTTTTAAATTTGCTGTCTTGAATGGTAAACGTTGACATAAAAACAAAATATAAATAAAACATTGTGATATTGAAGTAGTATTAATTCAAACAACTTTTGTTTTAAAATATCGAAACACATTTCTTTTTTCAATGAGAAGGGTGAACCAACTAGATGGTTATCTTAAGAACATTACAAAGAATAGTACTGCTTCCTGTTCAAAACTAAGAAAAATTTGTTGCATTCTAAAGATCGCACAAAAAACTAAACTATAGACTAGGTCCACGCCTCTTTGTTACTGCCACATTTTAGACTAGTTATTGTATGCAGTAGCGAGATTCCATTCCTACTTACGCCTTCATTGACGGTCACACCCACGGTCAGCCCAACTTTGACCACGCGACGGCTTATACTACCAGTACTTTGTGTACCTATCTATATTTAGCTCTAAAATTTTATATTTTAATCTTAATTATTTTAATTCGTAAAATTTATTGCTAATTTATTTTAACTTTCATAATAAATGAAAGGAGTAAAAAATATATTTCTTTTTTTAATCTTTCGTATAGCTCCCCCCCCCCCGTTCCCCTAACATTCTCAACGCATTCTCATATCAATTTTAATTTGTCACGGACCCCCTTAGCATTCATATGGAATTCTAGGGATCAGTAGGAACCACTTTGGGAGCCTACGTTCATCTTCAAATATTAATATGAATTATTAAAATGAATTCTTTATTAAAATTCAATTATTAAAATAAATTCATTTCATTTTTTTATGAAAGATAAAACAGTGTTTGGTTAAGGAACTACTTTGAAGGAATTATTACTGACTGAAATTAATCTTCGAAACTACAAACTTAATTTTGTGAACAGTTAACATAAAAGAGGATGAAGTCAAGTTCTCATTGACAAACGAAGACAAAACATTGATTTGAAGCCGACCAATTTAAGGTCTGGAGGCCATCAAACAGGACGCCCAGCACTCGGTAGTATAGTGGCAAACAAAACAAGCAAATCTTTTACTTACCTTATATTCTGGCATGCAACGTGCGCCTATAAATTCAAACTACATTTTATCAGCTTTAACTATATTCGCCGTGTAACGCGCACCTTTTCTTAGGAACCAACTTGAAATGTCCATGTTTAATGATCTTATATTTGAAGTCTAGAAATAGTCTGTGAATGGATAATTAAAGCATAGAATGAAATTAACTTCGACGTAATTAAAAAAATTAGAAATATAACATATTTAGCAATCTCGACGGAATTGAAGATGATTATTTACGGATCATGATAACGATGATAATGAAAAAAGTGAAATGTGCATCGATAATGTGCATGAAGACATAACGGAAGACGAATGTGTCGATTTTTTCATGTTACCCAATAATGAAAGTCAAGTCATTTCTTTTTTAATAAAGAGTATTCGGATACATGTAGAAATCTAATTTCTTTAATCTCATCTTTTCTTTATTTTTAAAGCTATTATTTTTTACGTCGGGCTTATAGTGCATCCCGTAATTTTTGATCTTATTTTTTATATTAAAAGTCCGCGTTACACGCCGGATTAGCGGTTATAGTCAAGGAATTCTACGCAAATAATACCATTCCTTCTTTGATACTTAGCAATTATATATAACTTTGATATACAAATGCAATTCATAATATAAAATTCCTCCAAAGCGGCTGTTATTTATGCTTCATTTTGTCTAATTTATCTTATCTGCTTTTCAGAAAGATGTTTAAGAGTACAGCTTGAATCTAAAAGTCTTATAGCATGGAACAAAGATGAATTTGAAACTACTTTTTTTTAGATTAGGCAGACGCAAAATCCAAAGTACTCTAAAAGTCTGGAAAGATAAACAAGTTAAGCTAGACAAAAAAAAAAAAAAATAGTTCCTATTGCACGTAATATTTTACATTTCAGTCTGTTTTAGTTTTGCAGAAACTCTGTCTCGTAAAGAGATTTATAATCTATATGTTAACAATTAGTTTAAATATCCATAAAGCGAAGGAAATCATTTATCTCAGTCTAATGTGGCTTTGAGGTTATTAGGTCTAATGGTTTTTTTGTTTGTTTCATATCCTGAAATCTGACTTTCTTAGTTTGAAATAATACAGATAAGTATTGAAAATTTTTTGCATGTAATCCAAACAATACATATAATCAAAACAAGGCATGATACAATTTATCGATACATCCATATAAAATAATACCATATTTAAATAAGCTACAAGATTTAAGGGGGGGGGAATACTTTTTGGTATTTTCATTTAATGTTTTTGAAATAAGGAAAAGAATAACATTAATAATTACAAATCCTTTTAGAAAATAATTATAATCATCATTGGTGGAGGGATAAAATTATAGAGTTTCTTTGAAAAATCTAATAGACTCTAAAATGTTCAAGCCCTGAATTCAAGATTTGACAAAATCCAAATTCTAAATTCATTGTATGAATAAAACATTATTTTTAATTATTAAATTTAAAAATTATATGGTTTCATGTAAAAATCCTTCTAGATGTATGGAGATTAAGTCTTACACTTAGGGTTTGAAGACGTTTTGGGATTAAAAAAATCTATGCATGATTTTTATTTTAGTAGGGGTCAGCTCGGTGGCTTGGTTTGCCCGCTTCGTAAGCCTAAGGTTGCGGGTTTGGCTCCAGCTGGAGTCGATAGACTTTCTGGATGAGAAAATCGCAGTACGCATGTCATAGGATTATGTGGCATGTAAAAGATCCCTTGAGTTAAAATTAACTCAAGCGCTAAAATTTGCTAGTGAGTGCTGCCACTAGATGGAGCCACTATGAAATGATTTGCACATTTAGAAATTTGCCGTGTATGCAAAAACTCAGTAGTCAACATGCAGCCCAGAAAGGAAAACAATTTTAGTGGAGTAATATGATATAATTACCTTGTTTGGTACTTAGTGTTATCGCAACCTATTGTTGAAATTATATGAAACGAAGCACATGGTTGACAATTCAGCGCGTACGACACATAGGAAATCACGGTAGCCATCTTGGCGAGTTACTAATACAGTTGGCGATTGTTTAAATAATACGTAAACACCCCTTGTTTTTTCGCTTACTTTTTTTTTATCCTGAAAATATTTTTAACTGAACATAAATGCCAATTTTTAGAAAAAAAAATCAGATTTTTCTTAGAAGTGTTTTCAAAAATTTATTCATTTTTTCAAAAACACTGAATGTGTGTATGTATGAATGTATCCCATTCCATTTCTTGTAAATATTTCTTCATTTTCATTCCATAATACTCTTTTTTTCATTTATTGCAATTCAAAATATTTTTCTTTCAATCGTGTTTACTTACCCATCCCAAAAAGCATATTTATTTGCTTTCTTCTGGAATTTTCTAAGATTTTTTTTTCTTTTCTAATCGTTCTCTAAGCAAAACAAACAAACGATTTGTCTTTTTGAAAAAACATACGGAAATTTTTAAACGGTTCATGACAAGCATTTAATAAATGTTTTTAAGAAAGGGGAGGCATTTAAAAAAACACGCTTACATTCAACAAAAGGGAAAGAACATTTTAAAAAGTTTGGAACAATTTAAAAGAGAACAGGAAGCAATTCGACGGACTATTTTTTTCCCAGCTAGTAATGATTACAAACAACTCTTAAGCGAATTATGCCCAACATGCATGCTCAAAGAATCCATCGCAAACTCCGCATAAAATGAATAAATCTTTTCGCAAACATTAACTCCCTGGGCTTCATTTTTAATAACACCCCTTACGTCATTTCGTTGCAATTTTTATCATTCCGTGCTTTTGTCCCGAGTAGATTAGCGTGTGGCCCTTTGCTTGGCACGGTGCCAAAAAATACAGCTTCCAGTACTAACGATAGCACCCTGTGCGATAGCTCATTTGGCGTGCATATTAAACGATATTTGGACGAATTGTGTCTTTCGGCGGTTAAGCAATGAAAACGCCGAGGAAGAGTTTGGGCGATGGATTTTTATTTAAGCGCCGTGTAATGTATTCCATAGAACTATGGATAAAAAAAGTTCTTTTTCCACCACATGCAAACGATTCTAACATAACTTGAAACAATAAAAGCGTATAATTTTCTCCTTTGATTCAGCGATATTGATAGTTGCTTCCAGAAATGATGTCTCTCTCAAAGATTAATATTTTACATTCTATATTATACTGAAATTTTTTATCGCCATACTTGTTCTTGCGAAGGCCATGTGTAAGAATTGGTTGTGATAATTATCTGTATCATTTGCGAAAAAAATGTTATATTTAAAATAAGTTCACATCGTCTAAGAACTTGTGATGTGATAAAAAGGAAATTTACTTTTTTAATGTTTCTTTTTGGATAATTAAATTTATCTTCAACTGTAACCATGTTTACAGTATTTCAAGGTTTGACATAATTATTTTCTGAAACTTTACAGAAAATGTATAAAAACTTACCATTTTGAAAAAAATTCCTGGATTAAATATCTTGGAAAAATTTAGCTAAATTAAAATATTTCCACACAAAACGATATTCTCTTTTTAGATAATTACATTGAATGGAATTTTGAAATTCATAAAAATCGTGTGTGAAATATGAAAACATTATGATCTTGTAATTTTCAGTAAATTATAACGCTCTAGTGTGAGAGACTTCCTTCGTCTAAAATAAATACTCTTCTAAGATTTTAATAAATTTAAGTAAAACATATATATACGAAAAAAATGGTTTTTAATCCCTTATTTGATACATAAAAATGCACTTTTTTTGTATTTTTCCATTAATGTCTTAAGAACCTAAGGAGTAAATTTAAACATTGAAATTGTTCACTTCAAAATATATAAAAAACCCATGTTGCGTCATATTTAAATTGGATTACAAAGGTGTAATATTTGCCTGTGGTTTGTCTTTTAAAAAAAATTGGATTAGTAAAAAACCGTTATTGCGGAAGTAGTTAAATAATTTTTCACGACATTTTCCCCTCCAAAATAGCTGAGTACGATTGTTTTCCAAAAGGTTTGAGACTTAAAAAAATTGATTGTCATAATCATTAAAGCTAATTTATATGCTTAACGATGACTATTGGGTATTTAGCATCGAAAAGAAAAAGTACTTAGATCTTAAAAATAATAATTAGTTTACCAATTTTGCCCCAAGATCCGCATTTCATTTAGCAGACTTGAAGAGAGAAAAAAAAAAGATATTTTTAACTTCGATTAATACTTTTATTTATATCATAAATTAACTGTAATTTAAATATCTTGTTGTAAACAAAGTGTGTAGATCCTTAAAACAATTGTTAACTCCTCATTTTGAAGTTCCTAAGCCCCTTCTATTCAATTCAGGCTTTTTTTTGGTAATAATTTAATATTTCTTGGGTTTTGGGGGCACTTTTATAACATTGTTCAATGCAATGATATATGTACTGTTCTTATGTACTTCTAAAGTAAATATTCCTATTGAAGTTTTTCATCTATTCACCAAAATTTACCCGGAAATTCTGCTTAAAATATACATTTGAATTTCTTATTAAGAATTGTTTATTTTCTAACCACGTATTGAAATATTTAAAAAAATAATTAAAAGAAATAGAGGAAAATATTTTTATGTTTTCCCGTTTTATTAAGAAAAATATATTAAAACTTAGAATCATATGACTAAATGTAATTGAAAATGTTGATTTTGGTGAAGGCTAAAATATTTTTAAAAATGGGATATGTTGCCTCTGCTCTTCTAAATTATTCTTCACCATTATAGAACCTTACAAAAGGGTGTCTGCTCAAAGGTTGAGTGCATATTAATGATAAAAATAACACAAAAAAAGAATTAAGCTACTTTTTTCAAAATTTCATATACATTAAAATAAGTTTTCAGAATTCTTAAGGTCAAGCAATTCTTTTTTCCCATTGAGTAATATAGTAGATACTTTCTAAAAACAGTAAAAAATAAGATTAATCTTTGATGATCCTGGTCACCAATTCGTGAACAATTACTCTTTACCATTTACATGTTTTGTGACATCTTGCTTATGTCACAAAGTAATTACAATACCATGCATTACTAATTTAATTAGGTATGATTGATCATATGAATTTAACCGGTTATTATAATGTATTATGTAATACTTGCTGTTAATTTTATAAATCCCTTACTTTTTTCTTCAATAAATAAGACAACTTTTCAAAATAAATGATGAATTAGATATTTTATGTTTGATAGCTCTCGAAATGCCACTAGATTTCATGATTTTCTTTAGAATCTTTAGACACATTTCTGACTTTATTAAATAACCATCCAATAGGTTTATTACAATGCCCTTCTCATCGACATGAAAGTTATAAATATAATTGTTTTTATCTCTTACGTTTTAAAAGAGAATAATTAATTATTCATCATATATATATGAGGTGGGGGTTCGTATATTCATGTAAATTAGTGTATGCCTGTATTATTGCTAAAGCGCATATCAGTGGCGCACACAAGGGGAAGGGGTCCCCCAAAGCCCCTGATTTTTTTTCGATTGATTGTAATCCAATGTACACAGTACTTAAAATTTAATTTAGTATTTGTTATAAAAATAATTTTATTAATTAATACTAATCATTTATTCAATAATTAATTTTTTACTGTTTTGGTTCCCGAAAATCGACAAAATCAAAAGGATATATTTAGCGGCGTATTGGAATTTGATACGAGAATAATGGACTTCCGACCCGGGACCACCCCTTGCAAAATTCCTGTGTGTATATATATGTATGTATAATTCAGTTATTTCATATAGAATACATAGGTATTTCATGAAGAAAAAATATGATCTTATCGATTAACTCTTTCAAGACTAGAAAAACATTTCCCCCCATTTTAAAAAGTTTTGACTGTCGTATTCAATTTTAATCTAAAAGCCAGAATGTTAAAAAAAAAGAAAGAAAAGAAAATTTATGTTGAACACAATTACATAAAAAGGGAACATTGAGACGAAAAAAGCAACGAATTAATTTATTCCAATGATAAAACATTCGCAGACTCTATTACTATTTCAGTATATTGTGTAGATCACAAGTTTTTTGTTATTCAGTAAGTATAAATTTGTGCAATAATATGTATATTTTAACAAATGAAAACAAATGCGTGCTAATGACATATTATTCTATAAGGAAAATAATTTCCTTTGGTTGTGTGATACGTGAAATTGTAATGAATTATTGCTATGTATCTTTTTCATATGATTATTCATTTTACTTCTAAAAAAAGCTAAAATAAGCAGTTACACACTAATATTTACTCTTGTCAACCTTATAGTCTTGTAATTATTAAAGGGATATATATTTTAATATAGATCCATAATTTTACACTTAATCTAGAAACAACGGCACATTTTTAAGGTATCCGACTTCTTGCGACAATTATTTTTAAAAACAAGATATCAATCATTGGCATGGCCAAGTAATTTTAGCGCGTTTTTCACATGTTGTATTTTACAATAATGCAACTAATGAACTTTTTACTAACAGAAAGTAGTGTGTACTATACTTAAAAAAAAAAAATTTTTTTAAATTTTTCTTTTAAATTTAAAAATTATTAAAATATGATTCGGCTCATCTAGGGCACAAATGCGACCAAATGCCGAAAAACCCGAGGTCAATTGGTTGCTTATTGGCTGAGAAAAAGGTACGACAAAATATGGAACGAAGACGAAGACGAAGCGTTTGCGTCCTAATAGCGCTTTTTTTACACTACTTGAAAAACGCGCTAAAAATGGAGATGTTGGAATTGTTTTGTGCCTTTTCGATTTATTTAGTACATTTTAAGAAAAATATGCTAAAATCAAGAAGAGAAAAAGATATTATTGTTACTCAAATGGGAAAAAATAGTTAAAAATTTACAAAAAATTACATAAACGGAGCCCATTTTGCACAAAAAGTTTATGAACAAATGCGCAGTACTGATACATGTATAAGTATGTTCTATCATTGTAAATGTGTACTTCATTTTTATTATGTCAGACTGTATTTTGTTTTTCTTCCTTTCAGTAAATTAATAAATATTTTAAGTCTTGAATTTTCGACTTTTAGATATGCTTGCACCCCCCTCGTAGAAATATCACGCCCCCTAGGGGAAAGCGCCCCACAGTTTGAGAAACGCTGCTGTAAAACGATTCCTATTAACTTACCTTTGGTGAAGATAGAGTGATTGATCGAGGTTGAAAGATCACATGGCCATCTTATTTGAGTCGGACAATGTTCTGGAGAAATGTTGAACATTGTATCAATGTCCTCTATCTGTGATATTTTTAACTAAAATTTTTTGCCACTAAAAAATATCCGACTTTCTTTAGATCACTTACTTGCCAACTTAAACGAGCTTTTGGGGCAGCCTGTACTTTTTGCTACCAAGAATGAGTATGAAAAATAACAAAAAGCACTAAGAGTAACACTTAATTTTCCAGTTATTTAAATTATTGACCAAACAAATAATTTAAAATGCTTTCAATGTTGGATTTTAATATTTTCTATCTCAAACACCAAAGCAAGATACTGTATGTTGTTTTCAATGCAGCAACTCTCTCTTTGTGGGAAATTTGAGTTTCATAGGCAAAGTTTGCTTCCCAGCGTGATCTTAAAAGTAAGATTACGGTAACCATAGAAAATGTAACCAAGGTTACCAGATCGTAATTTTTATTGCCCTTGGCAAGATATTTATAAAATATAAGAAGTGGAGTTATTCCAGAGAGCGGTTTTTGGAACGTTGTTTCTTTTACGGGTACGTTTTGCACTATTACATTTAATAATATTTCTTTGTCTAAATACGCCGATTTGTCTTTGTGTTTTCATCTGTTTGTCCTTGTTCATTAAAAAATCTGTTATTTTTCAAATAGCTGGTATCTTCGGCTGTTTTCCCTCAAGGAGATATGTAATAATAATTTGATACTAGCTTAAAATTTTTGTTATTTATTTAAAATACATCAAAATTATTTGAATATAAAATAAACTATTTTAATTCTGTCAATGTATGTTTGATGTACAACATTTCTTTTCTCGATTAGAAATTTTTTTTAACATTTAAGTTTTTGTTACTCAAGAACCTTATTTTTCTTAGATTTGGACCAAATATGAATACACTTTAAGTTGCAGAAATTGACTTTCTGATTTTTACCATCCAATTTTAAAGTTATTAATAATTCATAATATCCTAATTTATTTGATCACTATGGATATAATAAAATGCATGATGCACAAGATTAGAGAAAAAATGTGTTTTAAAGTAATACATAAATCTTTTTTAAAAAAATAGTTGAAGTGTAGTATGAAAATATGCGATAAACACTCCTCGTAATTGCCGTGTGTTTAAATTGTTAGCAACTAATTAGTGGAACTGCCAAAAGTATTGATAACGATAATAGAGTTGAGATCATTATAATAAGAAAATTAAATTACGGGGATTCGGAGCAAGGTCACTGTGTACGCAATCTATTACATATAAATGTATTAGTATAATATAACTACGATTTTTTTTTTAGTTTTGAGTTATGAAGAGAAATTTAGAAAGTAATTAGAATTTAATTAAAGTAACTCATAACGACTACACAAAGACATATATTGAGGGAATCTGATATAATTAAGATACAATATGAAAAATAATTCCATCCATGATTTCTTGGTTTTTCAATTCCTGAGGGATTTGCATTTTTATTTCCAGTCGTATCTGTGTTTTGAATGAATCTAAAAAATACAAATAGATTGTATGGATATGAGTTAACTGCTGCTTAATATTAGATTGTGAAAAAATTAATATCTCGTCGGAGAAAATTACCCAAGTATAAAATATATTAACAAATTCACAAATTAAAAATAAGCTTAAATTATAAATTTTGCTTTGTTCGTACATTGCATCAAAATATTCTATTAAGATTCAACAAGTTGATAGTTAATTGATAACGGACTCTAGTGTCCATGTAAATATATTTCGACAATTCTAAAAAATTCCTACGAAGCAGAAAAATATCCGAATCTGGCTGATGTGCATGATACACTCATGGAATATAACGTTGAACCATCCGGGAAGCTCTCCCAGTACATGATTTGATGTTATACGACTATGTGTAGGTGGACACGGACATCGCTGTATGGGGAGTCAGTCTTATCTAACGCTGAAATTGTGACTTTGAACCACAATAACAAAGAAAGTGATGAAGACGAATCGGAGAATTTGACTTCGATACCTCTGACAGAAGCTAAAGCGTCAATAAATAACCTACGCATTTTTTCCTTGAAAATCATGCTGATGCGGATGTTTTTCAAGCTTAATTTATTCTAGAAAAGTCTGTTCACATAGATGCATGGAATGCCATAAGAAAATAACAGATTTATTGGTCAAAAAAGATTAATTATGTACTGTATGTATTGTTTTAAATTATATATATTCCTAATACATAAATATATTCTTTTAATACAGTACTTTTAAATTTTCTATAATATTTATACTGTATAATATGTACTTTTTAAAAATACTTTAAAGTAATTTTATACATATGTACAATTTTTGTTTCATTACATAGTTTAAAATTTAATGTGTTAGAAAAATTTTCGCTTCGTGTTTTTTGGGAGTTTTTTTTTTACCCACTTGATAATTCGAAGTTTTCATTAGTCCTTCAAATTATTGAGAGTCGACTGTATATGAAAAAACCTTATTTTATTTCCTGTAACTTTAAATAAAGAAAGAAATTATTTAAAAACCAGATTAATATACACAACAAAAATATTTCGAATAATATTGACCATGAAATTTGTTAGAATTTCTAATATATAAATTAAGTTTGTAGCATTTTTCTTAATAGTTGCAAATGTTTTACGTCTTTTGTGAATGTTGAAGAAGAAGAATGAAAAGCGAACAATTCTTGTCTTTGAATAATGGTAACACACTCAATCTATTAATTTTACTGTACTCTATATATCAATATAAAGAAACTAACTTTGAAGGGATAGTTAGATCAATTAGAAAAATAAATCACTGATTTTTAAGGGAAGCAAAGCACATACCGTAATTTTTCCAATCTAAGCCCCCATCGATTCTTTGCTGCACCCAAATTCTCAGAACGCTTATGTGAAAAAATAAAAAATAGTGTACAAAAGTTTATCGATGTTCCGTATTTACTAAATTTTAAAAAAAAAGAAAATGAGAACTAATAAAAAGTGATTTATTTTACCAGCATTAAAAACTTTTAATGCAGACATGAACATATCTAACCATCAGTATCATAAGGAATTTCTTCCATCCACCGAATTTTTCCACCTTCAATTCTAAGCCGAACCGATTTTCAGTAGAATTAACAATGGAAAAAAAGTGCGGCTTAGATTTGAGTGTAACGAAACACCAGGTATGTCTTGTATTAAGAATAGTTTTATATTTTAGAATTAAAGCAAATTAATTCTACGTTTTAATTTAGAGATTTATTATAAATACTTGGATTTAATACTTGAAATTTAGGTTTTTCTATATTGCTTTAGATTTTTAATAATTAATCAGTATAATTAATAGAAATATCTAACTTTGTGAATATTGATCGAAACCTGAAACCAAATAATATAGTTATTGTCTGAATCATATTTCTTTATCTCTTCAGGAACATTAAATTCATTCCTAGAATAACATCTATTTAGGCAAAAAAATGCTTCCAACTGTTTATTTTTTATTCATTATTTAACTTGCTTGGTATTAAGAGTAAGATGGCTTACACAAAATGTTAATTTCACTGAAAGTAAAAAGTTGCATTTTGTAAGCAATTTACTTCAAGTAATAATGTTCACCTTCCAATGTAATTCAGTGCAATGTGGGCATGCCCATTCATTTAAATTACATAAACAATTAATCGTTGACAATTTTACATTTTTCATTTTTACATAATTCAATTTGTCTAACATACTATTCTATAATAAAGATTATCATATAATGATTATTTTAAAAGTATACGAATATTTATTCTATCATAAATATTCATCAAGAAATTTCCTTTATAGTAAGAACTTTAAAATTCCATGGGAACATTTTCCAAGAATTTTTTGATATCATGTTTCTTTTCAGAAACATTTTATAATAGTATATCTTCTTTAAAAATGTAACATATGACAAAAAACAGACTATGGAGTGTTTTTTTTTCTCTTTTTTCAAAATTTTTAGATATGTTGGATATAAATTTTAAAAGTAAAACATTTCGAAACTGCATCGATTAAATTGAACATTGTTATATATCAGTAAACATAAAACAAGATTGATTTTTTCTTATTATGTAAGCGATAAATCGAACAATATATGGCAGTTTTTGAGTTTATGTGTTTTAAAATGAGAATATATTTTTATAATAATCAAAATGTATCCCATTTTCTTCATAATAATCGCTTTAAAAAATTCTAGCTCTTACAAAGAACTTAACATTGCAACACAATATGTAGATATAAATAAAGTTTATATATTTGACAGCTTCGTGATAGAAAGACTAAAATATTCTTCAAATTATTAATTCAAAATGAAAAAAAAGAAAAATGATACTAGTTTTTTATTCAATTACTCTGGTATTTTTAATATTAATATTTGATTACTAAAGCATATATATATTTTATTGTCTTTATAAAGTTTTGTTTTTCACTTAAGTATTTTTTCAGTACATTTAAGAAATAAATACTGAAAATTTTATTCTTTTAATCATTTTTTTTTCACAATAAATGTCTCCTTAAAACTTCTGAGCAAACAACCTGTTTTTAGACGTCCCAGATAAATGAATTATTTAAAATATATTTAAATTTGAAGAAAATGTAAAATATTAAAACTAGCGCTGATTATTTTTTCAGCAACAGAAAAGAGTGTTTTCTGATTTACTAAAAACAAATTAATGAATAATACTCCAATTTCAGTGCTTGTAAGTAAAAATTTGCAAAAGCCATTTTTATTTTATTTTTATTGCTTATATTTGCTTCTAATTTTGTGCCATGGAATAGACTTACACCTAAAAAATACAGGTATATTGAAATTATGTAACACTAAAAAATGTATCGTTGTATTTGAGTTAACAATAAGTTTTTTTTAATTATTCCCACCATTAAGTAGAAAATAAGAAAGTATTGTTCACATCAGTTGACCGTAGTTAGCCGCCAACAACTTTTTAATTGCACCAGAGTGATATTTATTTAAAAATTTTGAAAGTATTTCAAATTTTTCAAATTTGTGAGAAATTTCTTTTCTTTCATTTTTGATTATCTATAAATTCCTAACCCCAACGTGAACTAAAAGTAATCTTAATAATGAGTAGGTTTTTAAAGAAAAACTCAAAACATTTTACTATAATACTTTTTCAAAAGTGAATGCTTTTCGAGTTAAATGAAAATTTTAGCTAGGATATTTATTCCATTCAAAAAGTCAATCATAATTATTTTTTGTATTCGAGGATATAAAATAATTATCTTACTCGGTATTTGAAACAACTCGTTTTTCAAAAAAGCACCTAATTATCGGGATTCTTACATTCGATTGAAAAACTAATAATATGAAAACAGAGTAAATGATGTTTGCATTATCATTTGGTTAAGAAACCGAATGCATTGAGTATTGAGTCAAATGATAAATGATGTCTGTGTGCAATTTATCTTTTACTAAAAAGCTTTGCATTTGAAAACAGAATAGGGCTTTTTACATTGCAAATCATTAATCTTCAATTGAGATAAATCGATAAGTAAACGTTAATGCTTAAAGATTTTATATGGAGTACCAAGAGTAAAATAAATATTTGATATCTTGAAATTTGTGTTATAAAAACACTGTACTTTAAAAAATTCGAAATCCATGAACTTCGGATAAATGAAAAAAAAAATATTTTTTATATTAATAGAATGTTTATTAATCACAAAATTTTTTTGTCAAATAAAAGTTACAATGCGAAAGGAATGGAAAATTATTATTATTATTCAAAATTATAATTTTAGTGAAAAACTTCGACCAAGTTCATGTGTTTTAAGGGAAATTTTCGATTGTTTTAAAAAAATGAAAAAAATCTGAAAAATTTTTTTAAAAAAATTTTTTTTTTTAAGTAGAATAAACATAGGTAAAAATATCGCACAAAAATTTTCAAAGAAAAAAAATCTTGTTTTCTGCATATAAAAACACAACTTCAATATTCAGTATAAAGGATCATTTTTCTTCATGAAAATACATGCAAAAAAGAAGAAATATGTGTATAATAACATTTAAGAACACTCAAATAATTTAAGGAATTAAAATGAAATTTTCATTGTATACAATGTTCTTTACTCGATATTCGGAGACCAACGAGACATTGTTGCAATTATATTTCATATGAAATATTTTTATGTCTGTGTTATTCATTGTTTTGAAAGGGAAGATAGATATAAATACATATTTGAAAAACACCTAAAATGTATTTGGTACAAGGATTTTTCATTAAAATCTTTAAGTACTGAATTCATCAAAACATTTTCAAAGAATTACCATTAACAGTAATATCGTAGGCGTTCTAAATAAGAATTAATTAATTTTTTTCTCTAATGGGGCTTCGGATTGGTATTTTTTCATTTGCAGACCTAGCACATTCCCCAGGACCTGGTATTAATTTTTAGTGCGGCACCATATAGTTTACACTAATTGCCGCAAGTAATTTTGACGCCCGGTTCCACCTGAGCTCTGATGATGTGAAATTGTACTTGGGAATTTAGTTTTACCGAGAGCCTCCAAGTCAAACGGGCACAAAAGGGATTTTTTACATGCCGCATAGACGCTGTCGATTTTCTGCATCATGAAAATCCACCGATTTTGGCCGGGATCGAACATGCAACCTTGGGTTCAGAAGACTAGCGACAAACCAACTGCGCCACCCAGCCAGATTTAAGTGTGTTAAATAATAATTTAAATTTTATTAGATATACGATGATTTCTTTTCATATATTGTTGCTTAAGAATTTTTAGAAGAATTTGTGTAATTGTGTTTTGGTTGGGTATAGTTGGAAGAAATTAAAAAGACTTAGAACATCAAAAAAATATACGTGATGTGATTTTGTAAAACTTCATTTTCTTATTTTTGTGACATTTTTATTTTTTTGCAATTGAAGTGAAATAATAAGTGCAAAATATAGTTTTTTAAATCCATCCTTAAAATTACTGGAAGGTCCATCTCCAACAGCTTTCCTGTTGTTTCGAAGTGCAACATTATTAGACAATAAATTAATCAACCATTTATTCTTTAATTCTATAAAAATAATCCCATGAAGGGTAATTATATTTATCATTATCAAGAATTATACAATCTATTTTTACAGACAACTCTGAACTATGCAATAATTTATACATAAAAGCAATACAACTGGTTTTCTTCAAGTATTCATTGAAAGTGTCACCAATTACGTGTCTTCTCAGATATAGTGATCTTTGTTTTCATTTATACATTTGGACAGTAAAAGTTTTTTTGAAATTTAATAACTGTTTTTAATTTGTTCAGTTTTTTAAATAAACTTAAGCAAAATTGACATTAACTTAAATATATTTTTACGCAAAGCTTGAAACAATACCTTACTTTATTAGCAAAAAGCAATCCAAAAAAAATCTAAGATGAGGATAATATTAATTAGATTTATAAAGCAAGTAGCTCAGTCCACTTGCTGTTGCAATTATGTGGCAATTATAAATACGAAATAATCGCTTCGGCTATTGAATATTTTCGCTGATATCGAAAATATAGCCAAGTCTGCATGTGGTTTTTACTGATCATTGTCGATCTGATAGCTATCATGTAATCGGGATTTGAACCCATTGAAATATACAACAATATGCGTCAAAACAAAAGCAGAGCTAACAACTACCATCTTTTCTATTTTGCATATGTAACATTCATGTAATGATTAACTGAGTCTACTGTTAGTTGCTTTCCTTCCCCGAGTCGTTCAAACTTTTCTTTTTTTAATTTAGCATGCATGTTTTAGAGCCAAAAGATTTTAATACGGCTACGAATTCTTATTACGTTATATATTCATATGTTATTATTTCCATTTCAATCAAAAGCTTAAATTTAATTCAACAGTGAAATTATATAATCTTAAATATAAAATCTTAAAAAATTAATAACAGCATGCATTGGTAATGGGATAAGAATCTTGAACATTTCATAAGATTTTTTTCACAACGTGTCATTGTTATTTTTGTATATTTACTAGTATAGAAGAATGAGTTTAAATTCAATAATCTTATATAACTATGGAGATTCACATTTTAATCACATAATCAGGATTTATTTAATGAAATCATTGTATCTTCACATAACTCCAGGTATTTTATCTTTAACATGTAATGTTAAACAAGCGTTTAAAGTTTTCATTGAATTCTAAGGCCTTACATTGTTTCAAATCAAATGAACAACAGAATTTGACTTATCATTTGATATATTATTATATTACATCCAAAATATTATCATAAATAAGAACAGTTTAAGGGATATGTTTCGATAGTTATTTATTTGTCGTCTTCTGTCACAAAGAAGGAAATAATAGCTCAGAAGAAAAATGTGCTAAAACATCATTATATCAATGTAAACAAAAAGGTTTAAGGAAAATTTAGGAAAACATAAAGTAAAATCTAAGTATCTGTCATCATTTTTGAAGTGAAATATTTAGTAAGTTACATTTATAAAGACATTTCAGTACATCAAATTTATGCTGCTATTAAACATGTTTTGTGTTTTGCCTTTCTAATAAAGAACGAAAATGTTAGTTTATTAGCTCATCTCCAATTCTGCAAAATCTCTTCTATTTAGAAAACATGTTTCCAGCAAACCAAACGCAAAGACAAAATATAAATCCCCTTTTTATCGAATAAAGGAAAAAGACCTTATAAGCCAAAGTTATAAAAGAAATTTACGGAGATCAACAGCAAAGAAATAAACTTGTTCCAGAACAAGAAGGTATAACTCTAATAGTTCACTGAACAAGGGCAAAAACACAAGGTCTGATATAACTTGTGACATCTCGAAACAATGGTTGAGCTTGTAAGAAAAAAATAAAAATGAGATGGAATGAAAAAGAAAACTATCCGATTGGAAAAAACATTCTGTTACGATCCGGAACATAAAAGTGAACTATACAGATTTTCTATTACAAGAAATGGTTTCAGAACTTGCACAAATCAAAACTGGCCATTTTTCTATGAAGCTATTGCTTCAATAAATGAAATCCTAAAGTTTTATTAAAGCTGAAATTTCGAAAAGTCTGCAATTGGTGATAAAATAATGATCTTTCGAAATTATTTGGTTCAAGTTTTTATCAGAATTGGCTTCCATTGTTTTCGTAAGTTACGAAATTAAGTGGAATGGGAATTGCCCGAAGGTAAGAATTTTTCTCTCATCTCCCCCCCCCCTCATTTTTTAGAACTTTTTGCTTGAGTTGTTTATAAAGGCGATTTAAAGTATCGAAGGAAAGAGTAAACAAGTGCAATTTTGTTGTAAATATAGAGTTATCATGTAATTCAAAAATAGGAAGGAAATCGAAATGTGATTACTTGATTCGTGTCAAAAAATGAAATATCGTAGTTTCGAATAAATTAACATTAAGAATCAGAAAACTTTTGAAATGTTAGTTTTGATTCTTTTTAAGTAATATGAAGCCATTTTTAACAAGAAGAATTCTATTTAGTTGTTAGATTTAAATTCAATAAAATCTTGCATAAGTTTTTAAAGTTACTCTACGCCTTTTCTCAAAGAATTATTCTGGAAACTGTAATATTTACAGTATTTTATGTTTTTTTTAAAAATATATTATTAAACTGAAACAGAAAATGAAAAAATCATTTTTACAAACTATTATTTTTAAATTTTAAAAAATTACAAATTTTTTCAGTTTTAAATTTTTTTGTGACATATTTAATTTTTTAAATTTTGTTACAGTTATCTTAAGTGATTTCTGTTTTTTTTTTATTATTGGGAACAAAAATTAATATAGAATTGAAAATCTGTTTGTTGAATTTTACTAGTTATATTTTTACAGCTAAACATGGGGAAAACACGACAAATTTTTAAGTATTTGCATTAACTTTAAAAAAAATAGCTAGAACTCTCAAACTTAAATAAATACTAAATTTTACAGAACAAATCAATGAAAGTATCTACAAAAAATTTCAAGACTATCTTGAAAAAAGCCTTGCCTGTAAAAAGCCTTGCGGAATAGAACACTTACATTTACAAAAAAATTAAAAGTCTGAGAAAATTACATTTTAAGTTTGAAAATACATAAAACAACAACTAATAATATCTGTAAAGCTTGAATTTTTAATATGTTGTTTTTTCTCTTATGTAATACTTAAAAATACTACCTTAATAAAATATGACTGAAAAATTTTGAAATCAAAATAAGTTTTTCATAATATTTACAGCATTTGTTACGAAGACAGAATATTCAGCTTAACTTTGGCATAATATTTCCACAAAAATTTGAAACGCAAAATAATAAGGATATAAACTTAAGTTAGAAATTAGAAATCACAAAATTAGTATATGTTATCTAATTTATTTTCAGTTTTAAATCGGAACATGTTAGTAGGTTTGGTTTTTTTGTTGCGTGACTTTTACATACTATTGTAGTAATTTAATTTTTAAAATAATGCACTTAGGTACATTGTTGAAGTATACAGTTTAATCTACAATACTTATATTTAGAACATTTATATTCTGAAGTCTCATTATAGCATCAGTTGAAGACTTGTTTTTAGATACATCATTTTGGTTAGCATTTAATCTGTCCCAAATATTGTATCCCATAGTAATTCGCGAACGTTCTGGCCATGACATTTCTCAACAGGAAAAAAATTAATTTTAACTAAGCAAAAAGCATTTAAGTTATATAAGCTATGTATAAAACAAATATACACGCACGCGCGTATTGAATTTAATCTTAGTTAAGTAACTATGAGGATTCAATTAACTCAAAAGATAAACAGAAATGAGTTTTGTAGTAAAAATTCAAGTTAATAACCATTTCACACTGAAAGAACTGATTGTGTTCACAAAAATATTTTTAATTAATTATATTTAAGAGTTAAGAAATGCTTTGAAAGGAAATCGAAACTCAAAAAACTTCAGATATCTTAATAACTAATTGTGCTTATGAGATCTGAAATTTGGGGGCAAACTTCTTAATTATGTGAGCCACAGGCAACTGTAAAATAACTTTGTTCGTTATTTTTGTCAATTTTAGGCTACTGTGTATACTTTAAATTATTACAATAATATCATTTTAGTAATTGAATTGATATTTTTTTAATTAATTAAAGTATGGTATTACCCATTAGGGACCACTCCAATTTTACGCTTTCAGAATTGTTTTAAACTTAATTTTTAGACTTATTTGAGCATAAATAACACAATATAGGGGTTTAAAAAATCACTTTAAAAAAATAAATTCATTGATTTGGGTGTAAAAATTTTGCTACTTGAAAATAAATTAATTTATAATCAACAATTAAAGAATGAAAAATAAAATTGAAATTTCAGTTTCATCGAAAAATAACCAGAAAAATATTTCAAAAATTTAGAATTTAATGTTGCGTTTTCTCAACGCTAGTCTTAAATGGGTTAATAAACGTCGATGCCTAAATAAGAAAAGAGAATACTTAAGAAATATTATAAATTATACATTAAAATATTATACATAGCATACAACTGTTTTAATATTAGAGATAAATTCTACTGGACAATGTGATAGAATGCTTCTAATATTTTTATCATGCTTTATATTGATGTGAATATTATACATAGCATACAACTGTTTAATATTAGAGATAAATTCTACTGGACAATGTGATAGAATGCTTCTAATATTTTTATCATACTTTACATTGATGTGAATATTATACATAGCATACAACTGTTTAATATTAGAGATAAATTCTACTGGACAATGTGATAGAATGCTTCTAATATTTTTATCATGCTTTATATTGATGTGAATATTATACATAGCATACAACTGTTTAATATTAGAGATAAATTCTACTGGACAATGTGATAGAATGCTTCTAATATTTTTATCATGCTTTATATTGATGTGAATATTATACATAGCATACAACTGTTTAATATTAGAGATAAATTCTACTGGACAATGTGATAGAATGCTTCTAATATTTTTTTCATGCTTTATATTGATGTGAATATTATACATAGCATACAACTGTTTAATATTAGAGATAAATTCTACTGGACAATGTGATAGAATGCTTCTAATATTTTTATCATGCTTTATATTGATGTGAATATTATACATAGCATACAACTGTTTAATATTAGAGATAAATTCTACTGGACAATGTGATAGAATGCTTCTAATATTTTTATCATGCTTTATATTGATGTGAATATTATACATAGCATACAACTGTTTAATATTAGAGATAAATTCTACTGGACAATGTGATAGAATGCTTCTAATATTTTTATCATGCTTTATATTGATGTGAATATTATACATAGCATACAACTGTTTAATATTAGAGATAAATTCTACTGGACAATGTGATAGAATGCTTCTAATATTTTTATCATGCTTTATATTGATGTGAATATTATACATAGCATACAACTGTTTAATATTAGAGATAAATTCTACTGGACAATGTGATAGAATGCTTCTAATATTTTTTTCATGCTTTATATTGATGTGAATATTATACATAGCATACAACTGTTTAATATTAGAGATAAATTCTACTGGACAATGTGATAGAATGCTTCTAATATTTTTATCATGCTTTATATTGATGTGAATATTATACATAGCATACAACTGTTTAATATTAGAGATAAATTCTACTGGACAATGTGATAGAATGCTTCTAATATTTTTATCATGCTTTATATTGATGTGAATATTATACATAGCATACAACTGTTTAATATTAGAGATAAATTCTACTGGACAATGTGATAGAATGCTTCTAATATTTTTATCATGCTTTATACATTGATGTGAATATTATACATAGCATACAACTGTTTAATATTAGAGATAAATTCTACTGGACAATGTGATAGAATGCTTCTAATATTTTTATCATGCTTTATACTGAGGTGAATATTATCAGAGCATATTTCAATTACTTGTGCGATGCTTATTATGATGCTTTCACTACATTACTGATATTTTCTCTATTGCCTTAAAAATATAGGTACTTAAAATTTCAGCCTAGAAGTAAGAATTAAAACTTTTCATACAGTTTCTATAGTTACGCACATTGGTTTAACATTATTTATTCAACACTGACAAGAATGAATGTCGTTTGAAGAATACGGATTTTCCTTTTGGGTATAATTTATTTAAAAATTTAAATATTTTTCTTGTGGAATAGTTCTTGTTTGGATGAATAATTTCTTTAAAAACATTTTATTTTTCATTTCTCTTTATCTCTTTTCACTTTCGCGTATAAATTTGTCGGTTGATCGCAAGAATGGAGTCCGCCTTTGGATTATTTGATGAAGTAGTATTTGAATCATCAAAGGACGTTAATGATGGAATGCTGTAAGATGAATGAAAACATGTTTACTCCCTTTTTAACTCTCTTAAAAAATTATTTTCTTGTAATATTTAAGTTTTTTAACTGTTTTATTGGTGATTTCCGTTAATCAATACAGCGTATTTGCTCTATTCAAAATTTTTTATATATATAATGCAAGATAACTCTTCTTCTTCTCTAATGGGACTGCGGATTGGTATTTCTACCTTTGCAGACCTAGTACATTCCCCAGGAGCTGGTACCTCTTATAGTGCGGCATCATATAGGCGATACCAATTGTCGAAAGTAATTTGACGCGTAGTTTCCTCCTCAGAGGGAGACATATATACGAAATATACGAATTAAACTTAGAAATTTAATTTTGCCGAAAGCATCCAAGCCAAACGAACATGCAAGATTACTAAAATATGCTGTCTTTAATAATTATAATTCGTAAAAAATAACACTTAACCCATTAGCTGCCATGATCTCTGTTTTGGGGATTTTGGAACTTTGCGTATACATCCCTAGTTATAATATATAAATATAATAAAATATAAAAGATTTTTAAAATATCAAATGGTCCTTTTTATGTACTTATTTGTAAAAAATATACAAATTTGAAAATAACTATACCATTACTCAACTTCTTGTTATTTCAAATTCCCTTGGAGCAGGTCAAAAGGACCAAGTTCATTTGACATTTCCGCGAAAGTATGTCAAAAGTCAGATACTGCTCATGAAATAACTGTCCCAGGGATATGCCCCAGCAGTCCAGAAGATGGAGTAGCAGGGACAGGTTTAGAATAATTTTACCCCCTGCGCAAAGGTCATACCTCGCAGGTGTCCACTTCTAAAGCGCGCCAAGGCTGTCTGAAAAGCCCTGGATCTCTTGCACTGTAAACATAGGCCAGGACTCTTAGCGGCGTATATGTGGTGAGTAGGAGGATTTCTCCGAGTCAAATTCATTGTAACTCTGTAGATGTAATGATTTTCAGAATGCTTCAAGACAGAGAAACTGGAGTCAGGGAGATCACAACCCCTAATAGCCAGATCATCAGCAGTCTCGTTCCCATGCACACCCACATGCGACGGTATTCACCGGAAACACACTTGTTTCCTCTGACCAAGCCTAGACAATTTGGAATTAATATTCACACCAGTACTGTCTATAACCTTTAACCAAATCTTCAAATATTAGAGGGAACTTCTGCTGTCTGTCAGGATCCAGATACTGTCCTTATTAGAGTTGAGAGCATGATCGAGAGCACCACTGATAGCAATGAGTTCCGATTTAAAGACGGAACAGTGGTCAGTATTCCAATTGACCCCCTACATTCCCACGATTCCTGACGTTACGCAACTTTTGAGGCATATATAACTTATCCAGACAGAAATTTCAAAAAAGAAGTTTTTAAGTTATTGAGTTAATTTTACTTAGTAAAATTTAAAAGATTACACAAAATATTTTATACATTTTTCCCGTGACAGTTATTATATCACATTCTGAGTATGAAAAGGATTCAGATATAATTTAAAATAACAAAAATAATTTTTGATTAATTAAATGTAAACGTCGCATTTGAACAACTCAAGTTAAGCAAATGTAAAAAAGAATCACGAGTGTTCTATTAAGAAACTAAATGGGAAGAACTTTTTCACATGTTTAGGTTAAAAATAATTAGATCTTTTATATGTAACGTGAAAATAATGTAAATACATTTTCTTTTCATAGATGAAACTCCTGTTAAGTCATAAAATTAACTGAATTGTCTGAATTAATATCACTAAATGAGTTTATTGAACCGGAGTAAATTTTTAAGGCTAGGTACAACTTTTATTTAACACTTAAAAACTATTAACTATAACTTTCTCTCTAAATATTGGTTCTTTTAAAAAATTTAATCGGTTTTTCAAAAAGATATATTTTAAAGAATATGTTTAAAACTATTTTTATAAAATATAATATGTATATCCATTACTTGAAAAGAAATCACCTTTCAAGAAAAAAATCTTTTTTTAACATTATTAAACAGTAAAAATTAAACTAAGCATTTTAAAAGACACAAAAAAGTACTTATAATTTCCTTATTTGCACACTTAGGAATTTTTATCTTCATCTTATCTGATGTTTCTTTTCTATTTAACAATTCTTAAGTACTTTAAATGTTAAAATATCATCTTCACCCCCCATTTTAAAAAGAATCCGTTATTCAATTTCTTTTTTAAAAAAATTTTCCCTGAAAAGATAGAAGATAACTCAGTTTTTTTTTCTCGCTATTCAAAAATATTTTTTACTTTCAGGTTTCTAAAATGACTTAAATTTTTTGACGTGGACTGGAGAAGCAGTTGTTCAGACGTTATTTATTAAATACCTTGGAAATTTCCTGATTTACTCTGTATTTTCTATGAGTGCTCACAAATTATTGATAAGAATTTCTCTAGAAGGTATTGATCCTTGTCTATTCCAAAAATATTTTTTGGTGTCGATGCTAATACACAAAAAAAAACATTAATCCAATAATTAAAAAAAATACAAAACGTAGAAAATTTTTTTTTCAACAAGGAACATTGTATGTATACATAACTTTTCCCCTTGAAGTATCCATGTTCGTATGATGATAATGATGTTGGTATCCATGCTGAATTAGATTGTGCCATAGGCATGGATGATGACCAATCTTGCCATATTTTCTGTATTGTCTTCATAGAGGTGCATATTTTGCCCTATTTTCTGTATTGTCTTTATAGAGGTGCATATTTTGCCATATGTTCTGTATTGTCTTTATAAAGGTGCATATTTTGCCATATTTTCTGTATTGCCTTCATATCCGTACCGAAAGGCACTCCGATTCCAGGCAAGGATGGCAGGGAAGCTAACGATAGGGGACCTTTTCAGCTCGACGTCATGACAGTTGTCGCAATTTCGATATATTTTCTTTCCATCAGAGTTAATTTTCATCCCTCTAACGTGTCATGTTCTTAATATGATAATTTTTATGTCTGATGAATGATCCGGTGCTTCTCAGACATTCAAACTGAACCCACATTAGTATAAATTAATAATAACGCAGAAAGGTATGTATGGTGAGATAGTTGATTTTTTAAATATTTTTGCTGCAGATGTTTAGTTGAAAATGTAAGTATTATTATCATATTTGTGATAGTATCGTAACCCTTTGATATGTTTTTGACTTCATATATGTCAAAATGGATGTCAGAAGACTTGAGAAGAATTACAAACAAAATTTATTTTATTTCACAATTATTTAAAAATTTAATTTCTTCTTAATTGCGATGTTTTTTTTATCTATTCTTTTTTTTGTTGTAAAAGAACTCTAAAATAAAAGACTTTACGTCATTAAAAATATTTTATAATATTATACACTTATTTTATTTCTTCAGTTTCATTTTTATGAGTTTAATTTCAGTGCATTATATCTTTTAGATAGTTTATTGTAAATGAGAAACTTTTTATGTGTTTGAGTAAAGAGAGAATTATGTAATAGATCATTAAATATTTTATAGGATCAGCATCTGCAAAAGTATGTGTTAAGGGTCTTAAAAATAAATAGTCATTTTAAAAAAGTATTTTAAAAGTTAAATTTGCTGAAATGTATTATGACATGTTGGTACTAAAGAGAATTTTTCAAAACCAGAAAAAATAGTTGTGGACCTACAAGACTGTAGAAATGAAAAAACTAATTTTACTATACTTCTTAATGTCTTCATAAAACTATTTTTTTCACATTTATTTATATCTTTAGAAACATTCTCCTTTTGCCAAAAGCAAAAGGCGTAAAGATCTTTAAAGTAGTTAAAAAACTAATTTAAAATCTCTTTCAAACCAAATTCGTAATGAATCAAATGATAAATTAATGATTGTTCCAAATTAAATTAAACTTTTTTCGCCTTTATTTGTAGTAGATTTAATTATACCTTTTGTTTGGTTGAACTTTTAATTTTTTAAAACAAAATGAACGCCATTCAGGTAGTGCAAATGCACTAAGTGCACGAAATAGTTTTAAATTAACTTTTAAATAACACTTTTCTCAACTATCTGGAATTGGAATAATCAAAGAGATTTACTTCATAATAATTATCTTAAAGTTTAAAACATCTGTTCTTGGGAAAACTGTCATCATCGTGTTGAGAATACATTCTCAGGGATAAAATTTTTTATCTTCGAATTAAGCTTTAAAAAGTGTTACTACACTTTGGTAAAAGTAAAAAGATTTTTTTATTAAAAAAACAAAATTCTTACTCGTTAAACACGTAAAATTGAAAACTGAAATATTCAATTGTTTTTGAAAAAGAATATTAATAAACTCGTACGAGATCTTCATCATCAAATATGTTACTTCAAAGTTGAGTTTATGTTATTCTAATTCAAAAATGAACAGAAATGGATTACAAATACAATTAAGAAAAGAAATTGTTATATACAATGTGTTGCAAGAAACAATTTAATCACTTAGAAGGCATTTTTAAAATTATATATAATATATATACGGATTATATTTATCGCTTTAACACTTTCTCTTTTGTTGCACATTTGTTTTTCAAATACCATTTTTTATCAAAGGAACTTCTTTTGAGCTTTTATTTTCTTCAAGTGTCTCTTTCCTACGACTCGTAATAACTTTTACTCTACCACTTGGACTTCTTTACAAATGATGAAAGATATAATATCACATTTGTCCCAAGAATATTTTGTTGCAAAAACACTACTACAACAAGTTACAGTCAGACTACTATAGTTACAAATTCAAAGAGAAAACCTTATCTGTGAATCATTATTTTTCACTAATTCTATTTTACAAATCCTCAATAATATAAGTAATAACTACCACGACCGTAAAAACAAATTATTTATTAAAACGAATATAATTTAATTATATAATTATAGTTGCTATATGATTTATAAGAAAATATACACTTAATCAATTTATTAAAAGATATTTTAACAATTACTTTACATTAAAATCGGAAAGCGGACTGGTTCATACGTTATAGAAAGTAATATTTCTTTAAATGGGTAATAAATTAGAAGCAATTCATGTAATAATAAGGAGAAGCGTTAAATTTCACCATTACTTAATTATTGATTTTTAAAAATATTTAAAATTCATTCGAAAATCATATTTGAAAAGTTTGTTAATGCTTAATATCGAAGTCTGTAATTGCATTTCTTTTAACATAGAACATAATAATCATGATATATCTTATCAAATTACGTTGATTGTGAATATTTTTCTCTATATAACCGATAGCTAACTAAAGCTGAATAACAGAATTCCCTACTTGCAATAATAGTTAGAAAACATGAAAAGCTGTGGAATTGCGTTCGGTTTTGTTCAGTGATGAGTCACGCTTAGTTTTAGGTCAGGAGATCATCATTTCCTTATACATCCAACTCGTTTTTTTACATGGTCTTTTTTTACACGATTTTAAAATAACACGGTATAATTTTTAACCGTGTAATTATTAACAATTTTTATTTTACACGAATTTTTTGTCTTAGAACGAATCTCAAAAAATTCTGTTGATTCGTGCCCTGTGGATGAGAACAATTTGATCGAATTTATGACAGTTTATGAAAAAAATAAGTCGATAATGACGAAGCTGACAGTAAAGTTCAGCTATTAACAGCTGATTTAATTTGCGAGGTCTCAAAATTTGTTACAAGTATGAAACATTTTTTTACTCGTGATCCTGATATATATATAGCATACATTATAATTTTAACGTAAACATAAGTTTTGTGTAACAAGATATCAAGAACTGTATAACTTGTATTGTATTGAATGTACTTTTATATAATGTAAGAACAATTTTCACTGTATACTAATTTTAATTTTTTGTATTTAAAACAAATTGTTTTTATATTATTTATTTTATTTTGTTTTTATATTATTATTTTTATATTATTTATTATTTATTTTATAAATATGTAAAATAGATTTTATTATTACTTTTTTGCACGGTTTTATAGGATAATAACTAGAAATTTTCATCTTACACGATCTTTTAAAGTTGTGAAACATATCTGCACTCCAAGTTTGCCATATGTCGCATGAATTTTTTTACAATTGTGTTTTTACATTATTTTCTAAGGAACTGCAAAAAGAGCTGGGTGTATCTATACAGTGTTTAATATTCTGTACTACAGATAAAGAAACAATTTATAAACATTAAATGTAAACGACTTAGATATTGGAAACTTAAAAATATGATTCTGCAGTATTATAAACTTCTGAATTTCGACAGCTTTTAATTTTATATAAAAGTTGAGTTCAACCAGTTTTATGTCTAGCCAACCTTCGCCCTTTCTCTAAATAATTCGGAAATCGCAACTCTAAATAATACGAAGCGATTCCTGTAGAAAATAATGGGAAATCCAGGGTTTTTTAGATGTAGTTGAGTTCGAAAAGATTTAGAAAGGCAGGATAAGTGTGGTTTTTTTTATTGAAAACAACATTAAGCTTCTAATTTGGAAGACGCAATATATAGTTATTAAGGAGCTATGCAGTGTTATAGAAAACACAAAAACAGTAACAAAAACATGAAAATGCACAAAGTTTAGGAAGAAGAGCCCTAAGCCTTTTCAATCGTAAGACATCTAAAATGTTCTAAAATATCACATTGTCTAATCTTTGCACTAGGATTTATGAATCCTTAAGAATTTTATGGGGGCATGGTACGATTTAAGCAAAAATGTTTAATTAAAAGATTTTCAAATTTTTTTTGGTTGCCTCCTATGTGTATATACTATCTAAAACAGATTTTGTGCTCAAAATTTTATAAAAAGTTAGCCATTTAATTTTTTAAGGAATAACTCAAAATTTGTGAAGTGATTTTAAAATACTACTCCTCCTACAAAAATTTACATACACGCATAGAATTTGATTTAAAGTACGTCAAACTATGTATAACAAAAGTTGGTATGGGTTTTGCGATAACATGATTGGTATTTGTACAATACTTCTTTTTATGAATGCTTATTGAAAATTCCTTAAAAAATGTACAAATTCTGAGTTTAATTATTTTTGAAAAAATAAGTATTGCTTTGATTCAAAAATGCATACCAACTTTTGTTATATGTACTATTAGCAATAGGTAAAAAAAAATTCGAAGCATTATGCACAATAGAAAAAAAGCCTTAACATTTTAAATGAAGCCAAACTAGTTATTTTATCTTTCCGAGATAAGAAAGTTTAAAGTTTTGATTTCCCATAGGGATGTGAATAAAAACGAACACAAAAGCTATCATAATTCATTGTTTTTTAAGTTTAGAGCTTTCAATTTTTGTCTGGTCATAGAAAAGTATATAAAAATATTTTTAGCTAAAAAAATTAAATTTGTTTTTTGACCGATTTTTGTCAGTTGAATCGTACTGTGTCCCAAGATTCTTAATGATTAATCTTAATCGTACTTAATAATTATTAATCTTAATATAATTGGAATCTTAATCGTACTTAAGATCCCAATAATTTTAAGATTGCGATAGTTTACTGTGAAAATTTGATAATGTAGAACTTTTTGGAAAGTATAAAAGTTGCAGTTTATTTAAAATTCCTGTTAAGCTGGTAATTGAAAATAATTACGTATAGCTCGACGCTTTGTAGGTTTCAGAACCAGAATGAAATAAAGAAAAGCTATCTTGAGTTGTTACAAAAAATCATTATATAAAAATGCGTGTGTGCAACATTTGTAGTAAAGGCATGACATATTATAATAATTCAAATTTATCCAGCTCAATAAATCTTTTTTTAATACTTTAAAAGTGATTTGAGACTGTTTGATGTCCTGCTAGAGAGAAATTGTTCTTAAAGTTCACGATTACCTACATAGTTCTTGGTATGTATCTAGTTTTAAAGTATAACCTTCGTATTTAATGGTGAAATGTAGCACTGTGGATATTTTTTTCTCTATGAATGATATTGTTCACACTAGGGAATTGTAATTTTAAATTTTACTGTATGATAAATTTTACTGAATGTTTTTCGTTAAATTTGATGAAATTTAAAAAGGTGTAATCCTTAAAAAAATAATACTTGACTTTATCAAATTTCTTTCAAATTTTTTTCAATACGAAAAACAATTATAAAGATAAATTGTTTTTAAGAAATCATGAGCAAATTATTATTTTTTTTTCATTTTGTACATTTCCAATTCGAAAAAAAAATCTTTAAATCAAACGTTAAGTTATACGTATATTTTTAAGTTTATTATAATACGAGATGAAATTATAATACAGAAGGTAAAAATTAATTTGCATTAAAATTTATAATTTTAATATTCATTTTTGTGACAGATATTTATTGATTCAGAAATAAATTTGAAAATACAAATAAACTTTTAGCTTTATAAATATCTTATGCTAATTTCGAGAAAAGATTTTCGTAACAATTACTTGAGTAAACAGTACAATCAACCAGTATGCATCGTCTGTTAATCTCTTTTCTTTTATAATATATACTCTATTAATACTGATTTAATTTCAATTTAAAACCTATATTTAGATCTGAAATCAATTAAAAATTGCTTTGAATAAAATGAGTAAGCTATAATATATATATGTATATACTTCACATCAAAATTCTTGAACGCTTTGTAAATAAATATAAGGTAATAAATTGCACAAGCTTTTAATTATTTTTTAAAGACAGACAGCCTCATTCTAACATATATCAAGTTCAAGTAATGTGCAAAATTTATATAAATACAAAATTTAAAATGGACAAAAAAATACAAATAAAAAATAGAAATAATGGAAGTTTTCCATTGTTTCTACGTTATTGAGTTTAAATATTTTTTCTACTGTATGTTTCACTAAAAAAACATGAAATGGTTTCAAAATACAATCCCTATAAACAAACTTAATACGTTTTTTCCTTGCGCATTTGAGAAAGAAACTTAATTAAGAAGCTTAAGAAACTGTTAAATATTTCTCTAAGAGAATTTGTCACACATGAATGGTAAAATTATAATGGGAGAAGGTCTTACGATTTTGCTTTTATTTCGCCTATTTTTTTAATAATTTTAAGTCTCGGCTTACCTAGAAATTCAAATAAGACGTTCTTTGTGACAAGTTAGTAATTCAGATTAATCCATTCAAATATTTTGGTAGAATTTACGTTTTAAAGGAAAATATAAAATACTTTGTTGATCCTTCATTATAATAATCGAATCAAGCAACATCAACAGAATTACGGTAGTTCAAAAATATGCTATATGATATTAAATAAAAATGAAAAAAAGTGTATGGAAATTATTTGCATTTTTGCAAATACGTATATTTTTTCAAGAGCTCGTTTCAAACGTAAGCTTACATTGCACAAAAAAAGAAAAGAAAAACGATATAAAAATCTTCCATAGCCCATAGTACACTGAGTGCGCTTATTGCTCATGTTATGCTTATAATTCACTTATTATTATTTTATATCCTATATTTTATATCCTATATACTATCCTATATTACATATTTTGTACAGTAATATACATTTTTATAAACATTAGGAATGTTCAAACAAGATGAAGGGTATTAACTATGTCAAGGGTATGTTTCATGTATGTTATACAAAAACCTTTTATAAGATATTTTTAATAAAATATACATATGTTACAATCAAGTGATTTATCCGTTATTATTAACAATCCAAGGGGATTATTAGCAATGACCAACAAACCGGTTTAAGAGAATAATTTATAAAGATTTGTTAAATTTTCGGGTTAATATCAATAATTACCAAAAATATTTGGTCAATGCAATAATTTTCAGTAAAATTTTGCTTTTTCTAGCGACACTTTCATCTATGTTTCATGACAGAAACATGAATAATAGTTCAAAAACAATTTTAGCAAATAGGAGAACACCAATGAACGGTTTTCTGTAAAAAAAAATTCAATGCAAAAGTTAGTAGCAAATTTTAAAAGATGATGCGAAGTAAGTACACAGATGCCTTGATTGCCAGCCTTGAAAACTTATTTTAAGAAGAAGAATTGAGGCTTCTATGTAGCGTTTTTTTTTATTTAAAATATTTAAATATACTTGATTTCAAAAAGGGGAAGGAAAAACTTTTATTTTTGGTTTCAAAATGCCACTTTCGTTTAGCATTTACCAACCGGATGTGGCACCTGCTTTTAAACAGTTATAATTTTTGTTCTAGTAAATGAAAAGTTAAAGGTATTTTTATAAAGCCAATAAGATGGCCTACAAAATAAAATCATAAGGCATTTTTGCTAATTTTTTATTAAAACCAAGATAGTCAGGTACCTTAACTTTACTAATGTCTACAAAGATAGATTTTCTATCACTGACCACAAATGTATAAAAATTACGTCGGCGTTGAAGTTTCAATAATTTATGCCTAATTAATCGAACTGACTTAACTTTCTTAGTAATTATTAATAATAAATAGTTAATGTGATTTATGTGCATTATTTATCACATTTGCCAAAAAACGGTGTTATTATTAATAACCAATGATTATTTATAGTAGCGGGGTTTTTTACACTTATATATACCATAGCGTGTTTATACTCTTTTGCTTTCCTTCAGCAGACGTTGGGAAACTTTTTTTTGGTTGGAGAATTTTGTAGAATTCAATATTGTGTCTCATAGAGTTACATTCGATTTACAAAACCCGTACTCTGAAATCCTAATTTTTTTTCAAATTCTGGGGAAATATTTCCAAAAAGACATACAGTTTTATATAAGTGAAACTATATTATTTATAAACATGAGAAGATGAATATTTTCTCACACCAAAATGTTTTCTACAATTACAAGGGCTAATAAACTGAATGTTTCGATGCATTTTGACAAAAAGCATTGTGATTGAAATATGTGTGATAAGGGAAAAACCAAAATTAATTGCTATGATAAGCAAAAGAAATATATTAATTTCAGGTTATTGGGTTTATGTGTGCATAAAATAATTGTTTAGTATATTAAAGATGTAATAAATAGTTTTTTTAGCTCCGCTGTTAAGTGTGGTAATTTTACGAACCACGCTTCTACGACGCAGGCCCAGGGCTCAAATCCCAGGCTGGGCAAGATCTACTCAGTCTTTCATCCCTTCAGTGGGTCGATGAAAGAATACCAATCTTGCTAGGGAACTAACACTGGGGCTTTCACGTCAGATTGATCACGTGTCCGGGACATCTGCTCATCAACCTCAGTACACAATGTTACGTAAACTGAGATGGGCACAATAGGCCTTGGCCTTCATGGGCTGTTGCGACATTGAGTTAAATTTGTAACTTTGGATTAAACAAAGCATTAAAGCATTTGAACAAATGCATTAAGTTACAAAGAGATAAAACTTAAGACTTTCATTCATCGAAAGTTTTATTTTTTTTTCTTTCAAAAGTCTGTTAAGCATATTGGGGTCAAAAGTCACCTTTTTATTTTCTTTTTTCTTTTCCCTACATTGTCGAATTAAAACATACATGTAACTAAATTTATTAAGTTTGCGAATACCTGATCTTCTTTATCATTGTGCCTATTCAAAATATAAAAAAGCAGTTTTAAGATTGTGTACAATGTTCAGCAAAAACTAAAAAAGATTGATTGGTGTTTTCATGAAAAATGATTTCGGTTTTTAAAACATCTCCAATGCTTAAGATATTAAATAATTTTCACCGAAAATTTCAACATTAATAAAATAATAAATTAGTGTTTTAAATTTTAGTCATGGGTGTTATTTGTAATATATGAGATAGTTAATTTCAAAGAACCAAGTTTTTATTGATGAGTGAGAAAATGAACAGGTTGAAAGGAATATCCAAGAGATATGTTTAGATGGAATCTAAGAGTTTTATAATTTTCAGTCCAATACATCATTAAAATTACTTTAAAGTTACCATTGCTGTAAATTTTTATTTATTTCAACTAAATCAATAACACGAAAAACATTCCCCTTTTTACTCTCATAAGTATGACACCGATCAAAATTTTCTTAAAACAATTATTTTATTTAGAAGTATATTATTTCTAGAATTTTGTTTAGATAAAAATGTATATTTTAAGTACTGTGTATTGATCATAGTATTATTAAAATATTCTCATATATAACGTATAGATTTCATAAGTACATTAAATAAATTAATGAAAAATGACATTTAAAATGTTGCTTAAATATAACTGGGATACAATTAACATTTTCTAAGCAAAAAAAAATATCTTTTAAAATTTTCAATTAGCTGTTTTCTTTTTAACGCAGGATTTACTTGGGAGAGTGATTTTATATTAAAGTTCAATAAATTGATGCAATTTTACATATTTCTTTCGAGAAATGTATGTCATACCTGTAAGCAAGTCCCTTAATTTAGAGACATCGTACTGGTTCAGAGGTTATTTTTTAATTTGAAACGTGATAAATATTTCGGTTATATGAACACAATTCCATTATTTTTATACCTATTAATTGAAACATATGTTTTTAAACGTGCTTTTAATACATGTAATCAGGATGTCTGAAATAAATTTTTAAAATAGTCAAATATAATTATGTATCTTTGCCCTATCCTGGATTATTTTATCAAAAATTTTTAAACCAGCTTATTTTTTCAAAATTATAACAATAAATATTAGTTTATAAGGAAAAAATAAAAATAATATTAATGTTTTTTCAGTTGTATAGTAATACTCAAAACGATACGCAAAAATCTAAAATACAGAATTCCGGAGAAAGTATCAGCCTACGGGGTAATCAAGACGGAAATTGGATGTATTTTTACCTCATTTTGTCTGAATTGAATCCCCCTAATTTAATTGAAACTGAATGAATATATTTTCTATATTTAGTAAGCTATATTTTACACTATTTCCTATATTCAGTACATGGAAATATATATAGACATTGAAAGCACATAAATTCATTCAGTATCTCCCATTTACTTTTATCAATTTGATTATTATCTTTTATTTATTTAGCAATTATTTCATTTATCACGTACAGTAGAAGCAATCAAGGCTTCAGAAAGGAATATTCGATATCAAACTAACTATTATGTTAAGTATTTTGGGCAGAATATATTAGTTATGAAGCTAAAAAAAAAGTTCTAAAATAATGTCTATGTCAGTAAGGAAATAAATATAAAAATTAAATTATGTATATTAATTGTATTATTTAATTGTAATTATACAACACAATTATATATAACTATATTGTTATGTATAGTAATTATGTATACCAATTGTAATTATTTAAATTTTAATATTGTACAATTTTTTTTTTAAATTTGCACAATATTAAAATTTAACTAAAGTTTTTTTCAAATGTTTTGTTTGTTTATTAGCAATAGCAGAAATGTTAACGATAGTTTTTAAATGTTAACTTCAGGTGTTTTAGAAGACACACTTAATAGCGAAAGGAAGTACACCTGGAACCAAGGACACAACCTTGATTCTCCTTGATCTACAATTTTAATTCATTTGTTGGACAAAGAATTTCCTTAAATATCCGGTAAATGCTTTACAGATTTATACCAGGTTATTAAATTCTTTATTCTCTACAACGTTAGAGATCTCCCAAACGTTTAAAAATTATAAGAATCTTAAAAGTAATTCAAAATTTATAAATATTACTTAGCTAAATTTGAAAGTAAACGAAATTCATAAGAAAATATATGTTTTTAGTTTTCATAAAAAAATAGAAGAGAAACCAAAATCACAAGAAAAATTTCCAATTTTTTTGTTTCGGAACATGACATATGTTTTATAAAACCATTATTTATTTCCTATCCTTGAAAAAAAAGCTTCACTTCCTTTCTCTAAAATATTAATATCGGTACTAATTGACATTCCGACCCAAATTACGTTGTATTAAAAAGATAAATAATTGGGCATACTCAAATTTTAAAAAAATACTTTCCTTTTTTCAATTTAATAAAATAATAGAATTGAAAATTTTGGAAAATTAATCATTGATAATAAACAAACATTTATCTGAAAATCAGATAATCAAATCAAAAAATCATCCATTTGAAAATCAGTTTTAATATTTTTTTGAGCATATTAAGTTAGTATTAAGTGCAGAATAAAAAAAAACAGTATTATACTAATAAAATCAAAATCCCGACTTTTTTTTTGGAAAAAAATAGCTTATATATATATATATATATATATATATATTGAGTAGCTTGATAATTAAAATCTTGAAATCATTCACCCGAAATCCAAAATCCAAGCCACACCGAAAATAAAATAATTCTATTTATTAAATTTAATATAAAACTTTTTTAAAAAGTCTACTAAATGTATATTAATTTGTAAATATAAAATTTTTAAAAAATACTTTTGAAAATATTTTTAAAATCTTTAATTGGTTTTTTTTTCACAAAAAAAACTTGAAGAGTTCCAAGCTAAATCACTTTCTTGATAATTTAAAACAAATAATCATAGAAAACTAGAAGAAAATAAATTAAAATTATAATTTAATTATTATTTATTAGAAAAATATTGCAACATATATGCTTTAATTTGAAGGGAAAACATGAAATGTAAATTTTTTTAAACTTAAAGTTCATTTGTAAAAGAAATATATATACAATTAAGAATCCCTTCTACGTGGAAAAATATTTTTGAGAATTTTTTTTATATTAATACTAAATATTCTTCAAAATTTTTAAAAACCTAAGTTACGTTTTTGAATTATTCAGCATGTAACATTATAGAATATGAAAATTACGTTCAAATAATTGAACAATTGGGTATGATTTTACGTCAAACTATTTTTAAATATATTTTATTTATACTCTATTGAACAAAGCTAATTGTTTTATCTGCAAAATGTTTTAATTATTTGTCTTAAATAAGTTTTGAGAGAAAGAGGGACACTTTATCTCTACATCGCTTAAACCTTTTACATATTTATGTATACTAATAGATATTAACTTAAAGTAATTAGTTTCAGTAAATGATGAGAGCTTCAATTAGGAAAAACATCAGTTCCTCCTCTCAACAAGAGAAGCAAGTCTAAAGTTTTCATTCTACAACAGAATTTCAGGAAAAGTTCGTGATTCAATAAAAATATATCACAAATGAAAAGTAGAAACACTCCAGCATGAAGCCCGAAACTTTAACAAAACTATGAAAACTTTTTTAAAAGTTAGGGGGGGGGAGCAAAAACTTAAATACTCCAACAAAATACTTACCTTTGCCGGCCGATCTTCGTAAGTTCTCGACATTCCTATTACGGGAATTTTCATATGGGAACCCAAGAGTGACACATAAAAAGACAGGGGCGGCCCCACGAAAGAAATCAGTGCCGCCGGCGGGGGCTGTTGCCTCTTTAGGGCATTGCACAGATTGACCAGGAGGGGCTGGGATGCCTTGGGGGAGAAAAAAGGGGTGGCCAGCAAGGTCACATCCCTTTCGAACAGTCCGTGATCCGAATCACTGACCGCCTTACGGAGGGCCCGAGCAAGGGCACTTCCACCCCTTGGGTCCCCCTCCTGAGGAAAAACGGCGATAAGGTGTAAAGGAAGGGCACTCGCTGATTGGGGGGTTAACAGGCAAAATATCCACAATAAACGACGGAGTAGAACCAGGGGGGGCATCGTGTCCTTGAGGGGTCAGGGGTCACCGTCCAGCCACCCCCCTCGGGCTGCTGGTTCATCAGCGCCCTGGCAAATAAAGAAGCGTTCCGCCCCTGTCATCCGCTCGCTTCATTCCTTGCGTCATTCTCATCATCCGGAGATTGAATGAGTGGTTTGGAGAAGGGGGTTGAGAAGGAAAGCAAGGCCGGACAACGGAAGTGCCGATCGCAGCGCCTCCGCGAAGAGCACGGATTTGGGACTGGGATAGTGTAATACTCGTAGGAAAGCAAACTCAGTTTTTGTACTCTACTCCGCTGCGTGTTTACGGATGGGACATATAAGAAACATTATTTTTTTTTCGGCAAACAAATGAAGGTTTTCTGATTTGAGATGTTATTTTATTTTGAATTCTGTTAAGGAGAAATATATCGCAGAACGGGATAAGATCTTTGATTAGTTTCAGTAAGAAATGGAATAGTAAAAATCAGATGTTAGGTATTAAAAGAGTTTCATTCAAGTTTTTCTTAAAATGCTATAAAGGATTTTATTTTCGAGAAATAAAAGAAAAAGAACTGCACAGAACAAATTTTTAAAAGTATAAATCTTTTATTAAATTAGAATATCTATAATAATCATGAATCTTTTAAAATTTCGCTTTTGATAGATTTGATAAAAAATAAAAAAACATTTATCGTGTTTTTCTGGAAATAGCATTTTTATGCGAAAGAACTTTTTAAAAATCGTTATTCGTAACTCGATACAACTTAGCTTTATATACAACAAAATTTATGATAAAATAATTTCAAAAATTTTAAATTAATAATTTTGTAAATTTGTTCAAATAGATGGGAGGATTATCTAAATTTTCTTTTTTTCGTAGAAAAAAATCTAAGTTATTTCATAGCTCTTGCAATTAATTGCTTAATGCTTAATTAAATGCTAAAATAGACAAAATAGATACTTCTCATATTGATTAAATTTCTTTTTATAATGAAATTCTCTTGCAAAGTTTTTATAAAAGAATATATTTTTATGAACAATAAAAAGGATAAAATGATTATAAAATAGTAATTTTTGTTTTCCTAAGAAATATTTGATAAATGTAATGAATAGGTATTTTTCAAAGCTATAATGGGTCCGCTTACCTTTACTCTGATTTAAACTTTTGAGAATTCACATTAAAATTTCCAAAATCATATGATAAATAGCGTTGAAATTTTGCTTATATTATGTAAAAGAAATCAAATACATCTATAATTGAAATTTTAAATCTTTCTTTTGGTTTTCCTCTTCAAAACCTCTTTATCTTTGAAATATTTTTTCGACATTTTCATTTTTCATTGCTTTTTCATTAATATTTCCGTTTCTTCAAATAATTAGTTATTTAACTTTAAATAAGATACAAAAAAAAACGTGAATACTTCATTATTAATAAAGATTCAGAAATGAATGCATATGTATATAACAAATTGTGTATATATATAACCTTAATCACAAACTTTGGTTCGCTTTTATTGAACTAAGAAGAAAAAGAGAAGCTTAGATATTTTCATTTTTAAAAATTGTTTGTTCAAACATTTGTTAAATGGAAATATTTTAATTAAATTATAAAATTTTGATAAATATAGAGCTTTGAAATGCATATTAGAAACATCAAAAAAAAAGTTCAAGAATTTTTAGGTTCCAGACGCATATATACTAAATATTTTTTTTAATTTTGAACCAAAATAAATTGTAAACTAATAATGATAATTAGTCTCTCTCTCTCTCTCTTTATATATATATATAACAACGCAAAATTCAGAATCTACATTATTGCTGTAATACTTGATTTAACTTTGAGTATAATTAAAATATTCATGTGTTTATGTTTATAAAATTTAAAAGCTTCATCATTGCATATTAAAACGGATAATAAAAAAGCCGACAATATATATATATATATATATTATTTTATAACATACTCTGTTGAATAATTCAGTTCAAATATTTGAAACGAAGAGATATGACTGGTGAAACAACATTTTTTATGATTTCTTTTTAATTTTATTTTATTTCATTTTCACTTCTATGGGTTAGTTAAAAAAATCAAGCCCATATGTTCAGTTTAAAATAGGAGTTGTGGTAGCTTTGTAATTATGTTCATGAGCTCGTAAGTTCGAACCTAGTGCCACTGATGATCCGCAGCTTAAAGGAACTGATGCAAGTTAAATCTGTCGTAGTCCAAATGCCCTCCAGTTGGTGTTGAAAGGTAGTTTGGAGATGGTGTTGCCATCTCAGGTGTTGTCCTCGTCACTTGACCATGGTGCAAGATTAGGATCGCTAATAGCCCTCGTATTACTTTATTGTGCGACGTAAGTTCAAGTAAAATCAGTTGAAATTAGATTCAATTAAAGCTAATTGGAGATATGTTGAAATACTAACTTTTTACTAAACTCTTCAGCTCTTTCAAAACATTGTAAACATTTTTCCAAGTAAACAGGTCTAACAATAATTTTATGGGCGATAGTAATAAAAAAGGAAGGGAAAAAAGTAGTTTAAAAATTTTTTTTTTTCTATTTAAATTTCTCCTATGCGTTTCTAAAAAATGTTTTAGCTGAAACTTATATTATTCATTGTATAATATTAGAGGTAAAGAAACAATTTTCAATTAAAATGCTGCCTGGCTGTAAAAGTTGCCTATTAAATAATTGAGAGTTTTATGTACCATAAATCAGGCGTGTAACGTCTATTTTAAACACCAAAAATAAGATCGAAATTTACGGGGGCTCGTTATACACCGAGTATAAAAATGATAAATTTAAAAATAAAAACAGGGATGAGCTTTAAAAAAATTAGACTTCAACATATATCAAAATACAGTTTTTTTTTAAAGATGTGAATCCTTTTTTTGAATTTAAGGAGTTGCAATTCTAGCAGTATACTATTTTTTCAAAAAAACTAGGATATCTGAATAATGACTTAAAAACATAAGAGCACTACATACTTACATTTCAGATTTCTTCATAAAAAAGGGGATGCGTGTTATACGGCGAATATACATTAAAATTTAAAAATGCAGCTTGAAAGTATTTGTGCGCGTTATACGGCGATGCGCATTATGCTCCGGATTTTATAGTAATTTTAAAAGAGTAGGGTATATACGTACACATCAAAAGGTATATTTTTTATAAATTTTAATCAAAATATATAAAAAATGTAAATATTTTTAAAAGTATATAACTTGCTTAAATACATTATCCAAAGAATGTTTCTAATTTATAAGCCAATACTTATTTTCTTTCTAAGGATGAAAATTCCATACGTCGTTCCAAAGTCTTCAGGGTTCCAATTCATTAAATGAAAAAAATAGAAAAAGTTAAAAAGGATTTAGAAAAATGACCTGCATTCTGAAAATCCTTATAAATGATGATTATAAACAGACATGTTTTCTTTTCCTTGTTCAACGTCAACTGTTTTAATTACTGTGCCATTTTTAACAGAAAGCATACAGGGAGAAAGGTCGAATAAGATGTATAACGAAAAATAAACAAAAAATATCCCATAAAAATTATTCAGTAAATAAGAAATCACTGAGTTAAAGGAAATCATTCAGTGACTTCAAGATAAGTAACTTTAAAAATAAAAACTGTATTCACTTCCAAATGATATTGAAACAGAAATTGTATTTATGTAATTATCTGAACAAAGAAACGTAAAATATAAATATGTCTAACTAGGTGAACCTATTGAGTACTTTTTATTCGATATCTTAATCTGAAATTGCTTTAAACATTTTATTTGTTTAATTTGAGCTTTATATATGTGATATTTGTAATTCATTTTACTAGAAAAAAACTTAGATTAACTTCTATCTGTCTAAAAATAATAGAAAGGCAAATTTATTTAGAAAAGAGTCATAAAATAACTAACAAAAGTGGTGTGAAAAATAAAAACAACAATACAATAAAAATGTCTCTCTTTGCACTCGTAGTTTTTTCTCTGTTTAAATGTTTACTACTTCGCTAGAAACCTTGTTTTTGTGATTAATTTCAGAACTGACTCGAGATGAATACTAGTTATTCTAGATCTAAAATACGATGAAATGCTTTGAGACATTGTGAGACATATCATTGCCATTTGTTTTAATTTAATAATTAATCATCGCTACAATAATTTATCTAATAACTAATTTTTAATTTTAAGTCACATTATCGTTTGCAATTATTTATTTTAGTTCTAAAGCTGGTATTTTTTATAAATATATAATATTACTTAATATTATATATTTATGCAATTTATAATATTGTCTAATATTACATATCTAAGAAATATATAATATTGCATATATATATATATATATATATATATATATATATGCAATATATAACATTATACAGCCGGCTGGGAGACATGGTTAGTTTGTCGCTGGCTTTCTGTACCCAAGGCCCAGTCCAAATCGGTGGATTTTCCATGATGCAGAAAAGCCACAGTGGCTATGTCGTATGATTATACTGCATTTAAAAGATCCTTAGAGTGTCTGTTTAGCTTGGGTGCTCTCGCCAAAATTAAATCCTGGTGCAAGTTCGCATCGTCAGAGCTCAAGTGCCTTCCTTTGGGGAGGAAACTGAGTGTCAAAATTACTTGCCTGTATGATGCCGCGCTAAAAAGTGATACCAGCTTCTAGGAATGTACAAGATCTGCAAAGATTAAAAGTACCAATGCGTAGCCCCATAAGAAAAATAATATTAAATAATTAAGGGATCACGTTTATTTTAAAATATTATTGCGAAAACGTTTCTAAATTATGAATTATTGAAGGATAGTTATTGAAGGATAGTAAGATTGTTTTCTGCATCATTTTTTAAATACTCTTGAACGCAGATTATGCTAACTTACTCCAAGAAAGTATCTGACAATCTAAACGAAAATGAAACTATATGAAATTTAGTAGCTTTTTCAGTCTAAACATTTCCTCCAAAGCGACACAATAAAGGCGTTTTTGTAAAGTTATGCCGTTAGTTACTTTCGCACTTTCTATAACTGAAGAAATCAATGAATATTTGATGAAACTCAAGGTTAATTAGAAAAAGCTCTACAACATGGATCATGTTCTTATCAATTTCTGTGCTGATTCACAAGTTAAAATGAAAGGAATTTTAATTGCTAACCTAAAATTTAAATTTTAAGTTTTACCTTATTGAAGCAATTCAATATTTTTTTTACTCCACCCATGAAAATTGCTATAGTTTTTTTTATATTATCTAGCACCAACACGAACTTCTGAAGATTTTGATCCAATTTAAAAGGAAAAAAGTTATCATAACCTAGAAATTTTGAAAGTCTAATTTTATTTCTATTAGAAACAAGATTTTTAGGTACTTTTCTGATCACTCTGAACTTCATTTTTACAATTTAAGCTGCTAATTTTCTGAATAATTCCTCAAATTTCTTACCTTTGATCCGAAAAAACAGCAAAAAGGTCATAAAATGACGTAAGAAGATGGGCTACATTTATTTCAAAACAAAGTCAAAGTTTGAGTTACGAGAAAAACTTATCGTTCAAAAACTTTCCAAGTTTAAAAAGAATAAACTTATCAAAATTTTTTGGAGGAATATTTTTACATCTTCATTGAGTTTGTTCTTCTCAAAAGTTTGACACACTCAGAGACGTACAAAGAGACTTGATAGTTTTCCTTATAAACTTGAAGTCTTATACTTCAAGCTAGAAATGAAGTTGCAATTGAGAACTGTGATTTCGATCTTTTATTTTATTTTGTTTTTTACAGAAAAAAAAAGGAGTGCACACATTCAAAAGAAGAAATAGATGTAGAGGAATAAATCAAAAATAAATTTCAAATGTTACGCTATAACTATAATGTATTTTCTTACAAAATAATAATCTATCTCTCTATATATGTAGGGGCCTCTGTAGCCTGCGGCTATGGTCCTAAACGTGTGGCCAGCATTTCGTGGGTTCAAGTCCACGAGCCGCTTAAGATCCACCGTGTGGACAGGTTGAATATATGGAGCTCTCTCCCACTAGCGTGGTGGGGTAGTTAGGGGAGTAATGATAGCTCAAGTATCGTCTTCGTCAAGTAACCGAGGTTTAAAATTACGAGGTCTGTTGCCAAAGTCCCTTGTGTTACGTTATTGTGCGACGTTAATATAACTCTTCCTAACTCACATATATAAAGGGTGTTCCCGACTAAAAGTATCCAAAAGTAATGGATTATTATTACAGAACTACCCATCAAAATGTAATAAACTGTTCATCCGTGGATTAGAAAACTCTCCGAGAAGTCCAAAAGGTGCAGCGCGTATTTTGGTTAATGTAATTTAAATCAGTTACACGCGTACAGTGTCGTGTTCGAACAGAATGGAATGAGTGTCATTGCTGACTTGCCTAATAGACTAATCAGGACTCCTACAAAACGAATTACTCATACCATCAGCACTGTCTTCCACCACGAAAAATTAAGGATACTTGCCAGTTTGAGATGCCGAATTTCCCGTCTGTTTTAAAGTTCTTTCCTATTGGTGGATAGATTTTGATGTCGGAGGGTCGACATTCTATTCTGTTGTACACGCGTGACTGATTTAAATTCCGTTAACAAAGTACGCACTGCACCTTTTACTGTGGTGTCCACATCTTTGCTAAGGAAGTCAGTGTAAGACCTTTATCGTCTGCGATTGCCAAATAAGGCACGCACGTGCGGCCGATCGGCCTAGACCCAAAATATTTTGGAGAGTTTTCCAATCCACGGATGAAGAGACTATTATATTCTGATGGGTAGTTCCTTAATAATAAGCCATTGCTTTTGGATACTTTTACCCCGGGCACCCTGTATATAGAAGAAAAGTGACTCATTCCGAGATCTCCGAAACTATAAGACCTACAGATTTGAAACTTGGCAAGCATGCTTTCATATTTTGTTTGTTAGAGATTCAATAAAAATGGTATTTTTCGGGAATCTACTCTGAGGGTAAAAGAAAATAAAACTTACGTCTTATATGAAATTCAAGTCCTATCCTTTTTCAATTAAGAGGTGGGAGCTTTTTTTTTTATTTAGAAAACAGTAAAATAAATCTAGGGTGAAGGCCATCAAACATCGCTTCTGAAGGGGAAAAATTTTTTTTAGAAAAAAAGAAGTAAAACACTTTTTTGCTTACAAACTGCAATGCACTAGACTTCGTACATTCTTGAACGATTGTTTTAAACATCGGAATATAGTATCCTGAAGATATTTTAAAATATTTCTTAGAAATGCTCGGAACATTCACTTAGATTTAGGAATTATTTTTAAGACGCAAAACAGCTCTAGGATATTATAGCAGCAAATAAAATCCATTTATTTTTCATCAAAAATTCTTGTCGAAATTTACTAACATGGAACCTTCCTATTCAAAGAATGATCTTCACTAGCATTGCAGCATATTTCAGCCTTCTTAATGTTTTAGATCCGCCTACTTTCAATTCTATTTACCCATCCAGGTGCAGGTAATAGCCTTACTTGGATCACAGATTTTCGTCTTAAGCATTTGAAGTCCTTGTCACTCACACATATGGCTAAGGATTCATAAATAAAGAATTTCGAAATTTTATTGCAGTGTTTGTCTCGTTTTTTTTTTTTTTCTTCAAATTCTTGAGCAAAGTTTTTAAGAAAGAAATTAAATTAATTTAATTGAAATAAGAAACAACTTTTTAATATTTTCTTTCCTTTAACATTAAAAAAATGAATAAAACTTGCTCAATAGTCTAGAGTTTTGATTAAATGCTTTACTACTATATGTTGTATTGCTCATCAGGTTATTTTAAATCAGGTTGACTGTGTGATTTTCCTTCCAAATTAATTAATGAATATTCTTTTTTTTGTTGGTGAATCTATTAATTTAATAAAGCCCTGAAAATATCTGTTTTGTGATTCGTTGATTTTTAATTATTCTTAGAAGTAAGTAATGTCTAGATATACATTGAAAAATTAAAACATTATATATTTAAACATATTTGAAGAAAAATACTGAAGATAGAAAATACTGAAGTGAAGAAAGTTTAAGATATAAAGAGGAATGTAGTTATTTATTTAAATACTTTTGCCTTATTTTATTTAAATAAATAATATTCAATATTGGTGCATTTGGTAACTTCTGATTTTATAGTTTCGTGCATTGGTCGTTTTTTATGTCCAAAAATGTTTACCGAGGCAAATTATATTTATTAACATTAAACAAGATTGTGATTTAAAAATATAATTCACTGCTGAACCGTAACTATATATCCCTATAAAAAATTCTAGAACTCGTATCTTCTTCATATCTTTCCCAATTAAGCATATTTTTCCTCCAAAGCAGCTTTTTATTTCCGTTGCTAAAGGTAATTGTGCTGTTTATCTTTATCAAATTACTCCAATTCTTTTAGGACATCGTCTGAATAAAGTTTAAAATAAACGGCCAAAAACAATGGTTTAGAGCTTAAAATAGAACTTAGAACATCATATATCTTTTTTCTGTTTTTTAGTCTATTTCTGTAAGCTAACTTTTCCTTATTCTGCTTTTCTATTGGTCTACAGACGAAATAGTTTTCTTCAGTTCGTATAGAGTTACTTCGTTCGATACAAGTATTTACTGCTATTACTCGGCTATTTCTTGAGTTTTCTTTCTTTTTGTTCTAAATTTACTATAACAACTTTCAAATAACTATCTTGTAAAATAACTATCTTGTTTAACCAATTTGAGAAATCTAAAACTCAAATGTAATATAAGAAATATATTGTTTAAATAAGTATCATTTACAAATTAATTTTCATTTATCTCTTGAATTTATGATGAAATTCTTCAGATCAACAAAACTGTTTACACATAAGAAACAAGACTTGCATATATTTAAAGCATATTTAGGTTAAGTTACAAATTATAATTTAATCGAGCTCTCAGAAGTAACGAATTTATAGAAGGAAAAATAAGATACACTTCCTATGTTTTATTTTAATGAATCATACAAAACACATGAAGGGAACATTTTAACTGTTTTTAAATGTCATTTTTTATTTCTATTTGTATTGATTTTTATATGTTTCACTAAATTTATAAGTGTACCGAAGGCGGAAAATAACTTTTAAAGGTTTTAGTGCAATATTTTATTTCCACTCGACGATAAATTTCATAATACTAAAAAAATCAAATTTTACATAAGGAGAGGATATGCATAAAAGTTAAAAATTTATTTAAAAACCAATTCCATTTAAATACAATAGGAGTTTACAAATTTTTAAAAATCATGTGAAAATAACTAATACGTGGGAATTGTTCTCATTTTTCTTTGCTTAAAAAATATATTTATTAATGAAGAAAAGCGCAAAAAAAAAAAAAAAAATAAAAAATTACTTTCAAGTATATGTTTTCATAATTTTATTTATGCTCTAAAATATATTCTTGAATAATTTTGTAAAGAGAGAGAGAGAGAGAGAATTCATGAGACTATATATATAATTACCTCACTATCCACATCTAATTTATTTTATACAGTTGCCTCAGAATTTTTTCGTAATGTTGACTGAAGCATTGAATTTAAAAAGTTCTATAATACCGCATCTCGATTAGTGAGAAGAAAACCATTCAATATCTTAAAGTACTAAAGATTTGAAACGTGATAACTTTAAATCAGAATGATCAAAAAATTTTATTAAAGCTTTTTTTTTTTTTTTATTCTTTTAATTTTATAAAAGACTACAAAGTGTTGAAACGTTTTCAGCAGCATACTCAATTTTTAAATATATTTCTAGCATATTAAAAAGGATTCGTATAAAATATTGCCCAATATATATGTGTGTGTGTGTGTGTTGTGTGTGTACTAACTGGGATGAAATGTGCTTTCACATTCCATTGAAAAAAACAAACTTGTATAGAAAATAATTGATTTGTGATAAAAAAAAAGGAATAAATTTCCAAAAATAAAAATTTTAAAAAATATGTTTTGCAGTTTGATTTCTCCTTGCTTTTACTTTTTTTTAATTAAACCCTTAAAAATAATAAGTAAGGAAAACTTTAAAAATTCTGATTGTAAAAATATTTGATTTCTAAAATCTTTTCTTTCAAGATATCCAACTCCGGGAATCGTAACAATAAAAAATAAGAGAATAGAATTTATTATTTTTTTTTAAGAAATGTTTTGACAATGTCAAGAATAGATTGTAAAAGATCAACAAAGAAAATATGTGATACTTCAGCTGAAGAACAAACTGAGTAAGTAATTTATCAATTTGTCGAAATTGTATTAAGTTACAATATTATAAAATGTGTTGAAATTTTTCAAAATATAACACAATATTTTAAAAATTTATTTCAAAAATTTAATAGTAATATTCTTATCTGTAAATTAAGTGTACATTAGTTAAATAAATGCTTACATCCATTTTTTAAAAACAATAAAGCGCATGTTTCATATTCACTCCGACTAAAATTAAAGTAAAATGATTTATTCAAATTTTCTAAGAATTATTTATAACTTTTAAGGGACAAATTTAAAGTGTTATTAGGATAACATATTCAATGCAATAAACTTTTAATCCAATAAATAAATATTTCAATTTTATATCGATTTAGAGTAAGAGAGTGAGTGTTGGGTTTTATGGCGCAAGAGCCAATTAATATTTCTGACCCAATATTCAATCATAATATTTATCGTACCCCCCTCCATGCAATGACAATATATTGAATTCATTCTATATTGCGCCACACGTTTGTTAAAATATTAAAACTATTTTAAAAAATATAAAATATGAGCATATATATTTATATATGTGTATGTCTGCATGCACACGTATAAAAATTAAAGTTAAAACAGTTTACACAATTTTGTCAAATTAAATATAAAAATCCAATTTTTAATATAAAGAAGGCGAATATATTTTGGTGTGAAATTTCTCCCACCAAGTCAGACAAGGATAAAACAGATGTATGAAAAAAAGTGATACGATGATGATTAAAAACTGGACAATCAATTAAAATGTGACGCACAGAGTACAAGACCTTACATGAAGGACATTGAGGACCATCATCTCCCAACAACAAATGCCTGTGTGTAAAGCTAGTATGACCAATGCGAAGACGAGTCAATTTGACATCAGTACTTCGCATTGGCATCACAGGCCATGCTCCTATGACAGGTTTCACAGAGTGCAGTTTGTTATCCAACTGCTGACTGCATGATTTCTGCCAGATCGTAAAAATATGATGTAGGATGACACGCTTCATATCTGATAGAGGAACTGCTATTGGCAGATGGGTCGTCACCGACCGAGCCGCACTGTCCGCTTGCTCGTTGCCAATTATCCCTACGTGGCTCGGTAGCCAGCAAAATACGATTTCGAAACCCTTGCTGTACAGTCGGCTCGTGATGTCTAGTACATTACATACCACTGGATTATACTGATCTTTGTCATGTTCAAGAGCTTCTAATACACTCATGCTATCAATATAGATGCAGTATTTACGAGGCGTACTGGATTCGATTAATTGAAGTGCACGGTAAATGGCGACAGTTTCTGCAGTGAAAACACTGCAAGAAGTGTCGAGCTGATAGCAAGAAGTATCGAGCCGATATCTTCAATCACAACGCCACAGCCAACGTAGACTGCACATTTCGAACCATCTGTATAGATAGTCGAATAGCCACTATACTGACTGCGATAGTAAGTAAAGATGCGCGGAAAAACAACAGGTGCTACGATGGATTTACTGTAAGAAGCAAAGGGTTCATAAAACGGAAACGAGGCGTATTACAAGGTTGTAATAGTAAACGTTTCTTTGCTGGATATCTACGTTAGGTAGGTCGAGTTCAGATACAAGAAGCTTCATCCTATCCATATATGGCCTGATGTTAAACGGCCGCGCATCATTCAGTCTCTTCATGCTGGTACTCGTATATAAATTTTTCAGAGAGGCACAGACAAGGAGTTAAAATAATAGGCAAGAGACAGCTTCCTCCGTCGAAGATCCAGAGGAAACTGGTTGGAATCCACGTAGAGACTCTGCACAGGCGATGTGCGAAACGCACCAGAGCAGATTCTCAATATCATAGGGTGGACAGGGTCAGGTTTTCTTAGCGCCGAGTTGCATGCAGGTCCGTAATTATCACAAGCGTAATCCAGAAAGTATGATCGATTGATACACTTGGAGCAGTGATGCGCGATGCACCCCCTCCCCCAAGAGGTGTTAGACACCATTTTCAAGAGGTATAGAGACTTTTTCACACATCTTCTGCAAATGTAAAATATGCGGAAGGAAAGTGAATCGGCGGTCGAAAATTACTCCGAGAAATCGTACGTCGGGAGCTACGGGAATTTGTACTACACGGATGCGTATTTCGGGGTCGGGATGAATTCCCCGTTTTCGGCAAAAGTGAACGCAGCAACTCTTGTTGGTAGAAATACTATGACGGGTGGTGTCGGACCATTTAACAGATTGTTGACAGCAGTTTGTAATTGCCGCTAAATATGGCGCATGTCCGAGCCTTCACAACTGATTTGCAAATCATCCACGTATAGAGACGCCAGTATAGAGGGCGATAAAATATTTAAAATGGGTGAAATATGACATATAAAAGAGTGACACTCAAGATACACCTCTGACGTACTCCCACAGCTTGAGTAAAGAGAGCAAAGAGAGTACCACTAGTCTTCCTCTAAAGTGAGATTTAATTTTTGTATAGATTGGCAAATGTTTTAAAACCAAATCGTTAAGTAAAAATCCCATATGCCAAGTACGATCATATCCTTCGATATCGAAGATAGAAACAGATGATTCCTACGACAAAGTGTTTCTGATTGCTTTCAACATTATATTGCTGATGGTCCTTCTCTTACGGAAGCCACCAAACAGAGAAATGTCGGTTCTTTCCAGCTGGCAACGAGACGGCATTGAGACCATAAGGCTCCAGTGCCTACAAAATCAGCCTTCTATTCATCAATGACAGCCCAGAGAGTTCTTTTTGATCTTTCAGGTTCAAGATGGGGACCAGTACGCTTCTTCCAATGAGTGATACATCATCCTCCACTATCGAACAGGCAAAGGAGACTCTTACTAGTGAACGTTCAAATGGCGACGCAATCTTACAGGATATTCCATCAGACATGGACTGCACAGGGCTGATGAGTCTCTTCAGTTCTTCACATATCAAAGTCACAGTTGTACGGTAAATAATGACACCACCTTGATAGGTGTCCTGCCTAGTGACTTAATGCCTAAAATCAGGCTATATGACTCGCAGCTGGACACTAGTAGCCAATGGCCAACGCTGTAATACATCAACATGTGATGAATGAATAGCAGTCGATGTTTCCAATATCGGATTGTAAAACTCGATAAAGGCCATTCGTGCTTTCACTTCTCCATAACTGCTGCATGAGACGATGATAAGATCAACTGACCAGATTCTTCTTTGACTTTTGACTGAATTTTTCGATCTGACAGCTTCATCGTTTGAAAGCTCGATGAGATCTCTCAGTGGTGGATCCCGAAATACCCACGCCCTCCTTGTCTCCTTTTTGCTTGTATGGCAGGAAGAATCTCCACCATAGTTTGCTACAGCTTCAGTAGAATTAGATGTTTTTGGAATTCACGTCAACATTTAAAATATCTTCAATTGACTTAAGTGGGCACTTCTCACACTCCATTGTTGCTAGATAAAGCCGTGATCCAAGTCGTGTAGAATTTATCCCATCTTTGCGGATGAAATAGATGAGAACGGTCAATTCCACGCACTTAACATGCAGACTAGGAATGCAATCACTGTAGATCACATCTACCATCACAACATCAGTAGCAGTATGGCGAACAGATGGCTAGATCGAGGGAGGAATGTCTCGTGGGTCAATAGAAATATAATGTTTTCGTATTGTTTAGCAGACAGAGATAGTGATCTGACCAGCCGTTCGATCTGTCGTCACAAGAGTTGATATACATGCACCGCAGAGGCTGTATCGTTAAAGTACCAATCAAAATAAAAGAAGCTGACAATTGACTGCATAAGATTCAAATCCACTTGGGGCACAAACATCATTTGGTGGTCAACAGAAAAGACTGTGACTAAAAATGTATGCAACTACAAGCAGCTTGTAATGAGTGTGGACGAGTCATTACTGGGATGATACGAGACGAACAGGCATACATGCGCGAGAGGCTATTGTCACTATCCATACGTCGTAACAATTATAACCAGCCCATTGACTATCATGGCTTTTCAGAAAAGTCTGAGAGCAACACATGCAGAAGTACTGATTCGTGACAGATATCGATGTCTGAGATAATCATGAGATCATGTCTCAAACCACGGCAGTTCAGGAAACAGAAGATGCCATTATTGTCGCTCTTTCCTTCAAGCTAGGAGCGAAGGATCCGGGTATTATGTCCATATAAAATCACCATCATCCATCGGAGGAGAGTTCCAAACATACCGGTAATTAGCACTAGATGGGCTTTTGAGAATTGATATTTCTTTGGGGTTTGTCTTGCATTTATTTCCCAATTGAGGACTTCTGACTTTGGGTCTTTAGGTAGAAATAACTAGGGGTCATAGATTATTTTTCCTTTGTAGGTGGAGGGAGTTTTTCTCCGCTTCTAAATATTTTCTAAACTTATGTGAACTGTATTTTTGTGACACAGTATAGCTATACCAGAGACTGGAGTGGACATGACAACACCTGAGCTCCGGAGTAAATAGTTATTTGTATCTTAAGCAGTTGTCTTTTCTGAAACATGTTGAGGCGACGAGAACGATGAATAATCCTCTATCTACACATCGTTCTTGCTTTGAACATGGTATGTCAGGCTCACTCTGTACACATTAGCGCAGATCTGGTCGTGGACTTAAGGAAGTCCTGTATCTCTACATTGAAACAGGCAGGATTTGGAACGTACGGTCGCTACAGGCGGAGACACGCGAATAATGGACTGTTGAGTCAGGCGTCGAAAAGGCCAGATAAGGTGTTTAGTGTTAGACTTCCATCGTAATCTTCTGGTCCACAGAACTTTTGACCTGCATATCTCCAAATTTTATCGTAGGAATATTCAAATCACGCTGCAAGATGACTCGAGAAAGTCTGCTGTTGTGAAGACAAGATGGTCAAAGTGGCCATTTAGGTATTCATAAGGGTGGTAGATTTTCTGCTGATGTTTCTTCCAGAACAGTACGGAGTATCTTCGATTGTCTTAACGCACTACTACTACTCATGACTGCTTTCTAGATTCGAAAGCATTTAAAAGTTACTAGGGTTAATTATGAAGAATCTAGTAACACAAATTTTTAGTGTGTATTAGATGAAAGTTTATTTTTATTTGAATACTTTGTTGTCACTACGGGAGAAATTGATTTATCTGGCCGTCAGCACAAGAAAATCCTGGACCTGATGACGGAGTCAGATTCTCCAGCCCGCAGCCTAGAAAGAGTATTTGATGCGTGCTGGATATTTCAATCTTAAGGTCTCATAGCTGATAAATATCATGTTACTGTAAACGACTTAGGTAACCTTACTCTGTTGATAATAGTTACCATTATAATAATGTAGTCTTTTAGTAAAACCTAAGTAGAAACTAATATTATCCAAAACATTTTAATAAATATCTTTAAGTAATTTTACCGTTTTAACAGTAGATAATATTTAGAGTTAATAAATTACAGTTTTAAAAACTAATAAACACCCTTTATTAATCGAACTAAATTGTTAACATTTTTGTCTGCATATCTGATCGAGATCTGAACTACTTCTAGTGTGGGATGGGTCTGAAAGAGAAATCTAGTTATCCTGATGAGTCCTGATTCAGTGACAATGGAACCAATTATTAAATTATTGTATCGTCATAATCCTGGACAAGTGAGCACAAATTTCGAATTAATCTGACCTTTAAAGTGGATAAATTGAGTTCAAAGACTCGCATCAAGTAGCATAAATAGGTGTTAAAGATTTCAAAATCTAAACTATATCGAAGAAATCTTTTATCTTTCAATTTGTTAAACAAGTTTTTGACTTTTAAGTATGGTGATATGGATTAGCATTATTTATATTGTAATATTTTATGGGAATTTGCCTGATTTCATACATATCATTAAAACTACTGAAATGTGTCAAACTTGACTGGCTCTTATGAAATCTTAGAGTAAAATGGAAAGTGGAAACTTAAAATTATTATTGATTATATTCTAATTGTTTATGAAAATAAAATGGATTTATTTATTTTTCTATCAGAAATTATGTTCATAAGTGTGTATTGTTATCAAATATTTACATCTATTAAACAAAAATAGTATTTATATATGTGAAGGCAAAGTTTGTTGGTAATTTATCAATAACTATTAACTATTATATTTATATATTATATAATTAATGTTAATAGATTAAAATTACAATAACATCATTGGCTATTAATGGAATTATGTTTATTGGCCTTTGAATGCTATTTTATTTATGCTTATTCTTTGTTTACTTGTTTACTGTCATTTATTATCGTCTCGGTTTTCTGTTTCAATCTTAGGTTAAATAGTTTGCTATTTTTAAAATTGACTGATTCGTATTCTAAATCCTGTGTTGTATGTATTTTCGAGATGGATTTTAGATTTATAAATACTTTAGTAGCTTTTAAAATTTTAGAAAGAAAACAAATTTCACCATGCACAAATAATTCTATCATAGGTTATTATTATTATTTAAAATGAATGGCTCTAATATCCTAATATTAAAGAAGAAAATAACTTTCTTGCCTATATTCTATTACACTAAATCTATGGTTAAACCTTGTCTGGAGAAACTGTTTGTACCAGTATATACCTTTTGTGTTCTGTTTTGGTTGAATTCTAAGATATGTTTCTAATTAATTTTTATACATGCATAAAGCAGCAATTGAAATGCATTTGAAATTGATATCTTATAGACGCAAGTCGTTTGTTGTCCCTTCCTTTTTATTAACCGCTTTTTTAAGTTTCACTTGTATGTAACGGTATCTTTGAACTCGATTTTTAAGCCATTTTAAAAGGTCGGATTAATTCGAAATTTTGTACACTTGTCAAGGACCGATGACAATACAATAATTTCATAATTTTGTTCCATTATCCTGTTCAGAATCAGAAGGATTAACGATATCTAGATTTGGCTACTAATTCATTATACCATTTCCAGATTTGGCGACAATTCCATATACGATATCCAGATTTGTCGACTTATTCCATACACCATTTCCAGATTTGGTGACTAAAAGATTAAGTTACAACCCTATAAAAGCGAAAATGTATTTGTCAGCAATTTCTTACCGTAATATAAACAATTATCTAGTTCTTCTGAAAATGGAAATAAAAAAAAAGACTCGTGCACGTAAAGTCTGTTTTTCTAAATTCTATTGTCGGATCTGAGGAATAAAACATAATTCATTGCTTCATTTTACCAAAACAGCTGAGAATTGATTCAAAAGTCACCGGATTTTTGTTAGTTTCAGAGAGAATATTGAGCTCTTTTTTAACATGCTTTTATAAGTTTCACTTGCATGTAATGGAATCTTAAAACTCGATTTTTACCCACTTAATAAGATCGGATTCATTCGAAATTTCGCACACTTGTCAAGGACCGATGACAATACAATAATTTCATAATTTTGTTCCATTGTCCTTTCCAGGATCGTCAGGAATAATGATAATTAGATTTGGCGACAATTCCATATACCACTTCCAGATTTGGCGACTTATTGCATATATCATTTTTAAATTTGGCGACTAGTTCCATATACCATTTTCAGATATGGCGACTAATTTCATACATCATTTCCAGGTTTGGCGACTAATTTCAGATTTAGCAACTAAAAGAATAAGGTGTAACCCTAAGGCGAGTGTTTTGAATTTAAAGCTAATTATATGCAAGTATAAAATACACTTGCGGTTAATAGAAATAAAACAAAAAAAGTGTTCTGTATCTGAGAAAGTGGAGAATGGGTGTGTGTTAGCAATTCCTTACCATAATATAAACATTTTTCTGAAAATGAAAATAAAAAAAAAGCTCGTGCATGAGAAAAAAAATAATTTACGTTCTAACTGCTAAATATTTTTTATTTTTATAAAGCAATACGTTTAGAAGTGATGATACGAATTAACATGAAAGGAACACGTTTAAAAGGTGAAAAAACGATTGACACTTAATATTACCATGTTATTATTAACTCGCTTTCTTGAATGCTGTCCGGGTGGAATTTTGTAATTGATTTTAAACTGTGTGATTTTCCGAGGAGCTAGAGACTTAAAATTTGGACCATAGCCAGAAGTAGATACAGTGCATGAAAATGTGAAAAAAGACAACGAAACCGAAGGAATTTTATAATTTTTAGTCCGTTATAAAAACATGGTACATTAAAAAAAATTTTTAATCGAACTTTTCTTCTTAACACACTTTTATTTGTTTGACCCGTTCAAAAGAGACGGAATCTAATATAACGATATGGGACTCATCCGAACCTCGTAAACGAGACAATAAATACACTTCAGGACCCGTTAATTCCACAGACACGTAATTCCACTTCAAATATCAAGGATAAATTCAACAATGAATAAATGATAGTTTAAAAAACTAAAAAACACGCTTTTATTGCAGTTCGAACTAAAAAATGAAAAATAAATTATAGTTTGAAAAAAACTAAGAAACACGCTTTTATACTGAATCGAACTAAAAAGTAAAAAAATTATTCTTAATAAAGAATAAAATGATGAACGAGAAAATGAATGTCATTGGGTAAAGGTTGGGTTCTATAAATGTATCAATTGTTATAATTTCTAACTTCTATTCCGAAAAGCTGAATTAGTGTAAAAATGTAGTACAAAGCACCCCACTCTTTTACCACAATGACATTCATTTTCTCGTTAATCATTTTATTCTTTATTAAGAATTATTTTTTTACTTTTTAGTTCGATTCAGTATAAAAGCGTGTTTTTAGTTTTTTTCAAACTATAATTTATTTCAGTGAAAAATATCATTGCCTTCACACCTTTCACATGAAATAATTCAAACTTAGTTCTTCCAAATTTCCTTCAATTGGCTGATCCTACATTTTGCAAACCAGACCTATTGACGCACTGATAGGATGCCAATGGGTATTCCAGATTCTAAAAAATGACGCATTTAAGATTAATTCATCAATGAATAAATGAGTTTGCACATTTTTACTGTAGATCGAACTAAAAAATGAAAAATAAATTATAGTTTAAAAAAACTAAAAACCACTTTATGGTTAATCGAACTAAAAAGTAAAAAAATAATTCTTAATATAAGAATAAAATGATTAACGAGAAAATTAATGTGCTTTGTACTACATTTTTGCACTAACTCAGGATTTCGGAATTGAACTAATAAGAATTTATAACAATTGATATCGAAAACCCCACGCTTTTATCCCAATGACATTAAATTTCTCGTTAATCATTTTATTCTTATATTAAGAATTATTTTTTTTTACTTTTTAGTTCGATTAATCATAAAAGCGTGTTTTTTAGTTTTTTTAAACTGTAATTTATTATTTCCAATTATTTCTTTCATAACCGTATAATCTTTTCACGGAAAACAGATTTTTACCATCTGAGCATGATTTATAAGGGAAAAAGTGATAAAAATGGTAAATTCAGTAAATAGGAAGACATTTTCAATAGTTGAAAAAAATTTATCAAACAGTGTTAGTTCATCGGAGATACGAAAAAAAAAACATCTATTTCTCAAAACCCATGACTGATACATGTTAAATCTATCAGGGATCAAAGTAATTACTGACTTGATAAAGAAGTTAGGAAAGAAGGGTGTCACTGAACTACCGTCTCGTTAAATTAACCCGGGAGCAGGCGTTCACTCGATAATAACGTGGTCACGTGGGGTGACTGAGTCACCCCAATCCTTTTTTTTTTTTACAATTATTTTACTATACACGACAAAAATCGAAATTCCAGTGAATAATTTAATTAAGAGAAAGTATACTTACCTACTTTTAAGCAGTTTTCCATTTTTCTTTGATAATTTGAGAAAAATTGTCAACAAAATTGAAACAAGAAGTTTCAAATGTGCGTTACTATAGTAAAGAACACAAATTACAGACACTTTTCAATAACATTACAAAAATGTTATTTGCAGTAAAAACTGCCATATTGTGTTCAAGTTATTGTAGTTTAATTGTGCTTTGACGATCGACGAATAGCATGTGGAACTTTTTCTTGCGTGTGTCTTTTCGACGGGAGAAGGGTGTTTTGTGCTGCACTTATGGCTTCATATTTTTCTTGATGGGGATTTTTAGGTAGCATTTGAAAATTTTCTTTTCAACTCAAACGCTTTATGTTCATCGCTTTTCTCAAATTTACTTTAGCTATCATGAAAAAAATGCAATATTTCAGCAGGTTCTTCTCTTGCTTGTATCAGTATTAACTTGCTTCTTGCTTCTTCCATTTTTTTTTATTTTTTGCTCATTTACATTTATAAGCCATAATAAGTCGTACAACACAGCAATTAAAACCACTAAGGGGTTCACAGAGGACAAATGTTGCATGTCCGTAAAAATTATTTTGGAACAAAAATGGTCGCGTGGCGAACTCAGTCAAAACAATTAACTTAAGATTGTACAGAAACGTTTGCCACTCCAAAAAATAAGGGGATATGTGGCAAATACATTTTAGTATCCATGAAAACTGTCAAGGTCATAGACAGAAAATAAACAGTTTTCCCAGAATGAAGGATACCTTGAGCCTGGGGTGACTTTGTGTCCCACGCGCTCGCTCCCAGGTTAAACAGATTGAAAGTTGCTGTCCATCACTTTGCTTCCAGTACAACATTAATAAGCATGTAATTACAGTTCCAAATTTACTCTTGAACTTAAATTTCAGAATTGTATCGAAACAATTATGACACCTTTTTTTTCTCTAATAGAAAAGGCGAACGAATTTTTCAAATTTACTTTTGTACTTGTAACTGGCAGAAGAAGCCGCAGTATTGGCCTTGTGTATGATAAATTTTCTCAGAATAACTGAATTAATTCTTTTGATTTCTAGGAATAAAATTTTAAAATGTTTCAGTCGTTTATGGCGTTGAAAGCTTTTTGAAATCCCCTTTTACCAAATTTAACTATTTGCTGGTTATTTCTACCTAAAATTTCCTAGTTTTATCTAATCAATTAAAAATAGTGCGCTAAATTTAATAAGTGATTAAATAATTCGAATATGATTACTTTATTATACAGGGTTATTCATAATTCCTTCCAAGGTTTTGAAGCACTGCAATAAGAAAAACAAAGACGAATACAGCAAAAAAAAAAAAAAAACTTGGAAAAAATACAAAAACTATTCAAGTTTATTAACAGATATTATACGAGTGAAAACTGGGTTATCTCCTTTCATGCAGTTCTACATCACGCGGCAAAGGGGTGCAAAAACTTCGTCTTGTGCAGAAGACCAAGTTTTCGGATAACTCGTGCAGTCATAAACTTTGATAGAACCTTGCTGAGTAAAGTGTGGCATGAACTGATCAATCGCATTGATGTATGCCCGGGGTGGGCATTATGTCGATCGCGATCGACGGGTGGACCGCAAGACATTTTCGGGTTACCGCCTAAAAATTTTACCAGTTAATAATTATATACGGAAAATTCAAGATTGGCTGACAGTACGTAGACTAAGCTTTCTACTGACTATAACTACGAAAACTAACTTTAGATAAAAATATTTTATTTCTTTAATGTATTTTGAATTGTTTCATAATAAATGTATCAATTGATATAATTATATTTGGGGCTATTATTATTAAGTTTGTATGGCGTTTTGCTTTAAACGCAGTTCTGAAAGTGTTGTTTTTTCTATTTTAGTTCTGTAGGTAAGTACATATTTCGTACTTATTATTAAGTTATAATAAAAATCTCTTTTCCTTACCTCATCACACCTACGACATTGGCCAGTAGCGTACACAAGAATTTTTAACGGGAAAGGGGTCGAGGGTTGAAGGTCTACCATTCTCGTATCATACCCCAATACGCAGCCAAGCATTTTTTTTTTTATGTGTAACATCTTTACTCTCGGTTGCTGGATATTTGTTGGAGCGATTTCGTGAAAAGGGACGGAAATGCGTAACAGGAAGTAAGGGGAAGCGCGCGCTGTTTGATTTGACCAATTCAGCGCCTTGGGGTGTCTCTTCGCTAGCCTCGTCTCGGGGTCCAACTGTAGTAGCAATTAAGACGCCCTACCGCACACACTAGCAAGACTTCATCCAGAATAAACTTGTGATTCTTACCCTCAATTCTCAAAGTCTCAGGGCTCGTTGTGTGTGAAATCTGAGGATATATTTATATGTGTAACTATATATTAAAATTATATTTCAGATAAGCGTCTGACAAAGCTCATCATTCTTAAAAAAATAGGAGTAAATGGAATTATTTGAATAAATATTTAAGTGCTTATCATTTTCATACTTTGATTAATTCCTGTCACTGTCATATAATATTTTTAATTGTGATTAAAAAAGATTTCTCGATTAAAAAAGCTAACTAATTAAGTAAACGGGTATATTTGATTTTCTTTAATATTTCTAATTTTAAGCATGCGCTCTTGACGGTGTCTCTTCGCTACCCTCGTCTGGGGGTCCAACTGTAGTAGCAATTAAGACGCCCGCCTACCGTACATACCAGCAGGTCTTGTCATTTTGGTGGTCGCATACATTTCTCCGAATCAAACAGTTAAAAAAATTAAATATTTCCTGTATTTTGTACTTTTACCGTATACCGAAGGTGGTTCTGCTCTTTAAAAAAAAACTATCACTCGCTTCCCATGATTTTGAGTGGTGATTTTAACGTTAATTTCAGTTTGCCAGAAGCTGAGCCGCTCATAGCTTTTCTGAAAGATGAACTCAAGCTCGAAATGAACACTAATCGAAATGTTTCGACAACTAACAGTGGTACTGTTATTGACGCCGTTTTTCAACAATTTTTAAATACTTTGAAATCACAAGTATATGTGTCATACATTAGTTTTCATAAATCTATTGTCTCCGCTCTTCCCCAAATTGAACAATAATAAATATTTTTGATAAAAAAACTGCATTACTCCTTGTGTTAATTAAATAAAATTTTCATTAAAGATGTAATTATCGATAGAAAATTATTTCCAGTCATAACCGATTCATTTCTTTCAGGATTAAAATCACTATTGCGTATTTACCATGATTAACAAGTCAAATGTTACACATCATATGTGTCTACTGTAAGACTCGTTTCTTTTTTTTTTTTAATTTTTTCGATTGTAGGGAACAAAAAACAGCAAAAAATAAATTATTGAATAAATAATCAACAATAATAAATAAATAAATTACTAATATCAAATATTAATTACATTTTACATACTATATACATGGGACTATAATGAATCGGAAGAAAATGAAGGGTTATGAGAGGGAGGGTCCAGACCCGTGGACACCTCTCCCGCCTTTGTGTACGCCATTGGCACTGGGTGGACCGCAACTCCTTGAAAATATCTGAAGTAGCCCGCACTCTGGAAAAGTCTGCCCACCCCTGATGTATGCCATGTAACAAAGATTTCAAACTTTGAACACCTGTAAATTATGTTATGTAACAAAATTTGAAATAATTTTAGATTCTTTCAAATCCTCTTTTTTTTTCAATATATTTTTTCGAAATCCTGAAGAGAATTATAAATAACCCCGTATTTTGAATATTTGTATATGCTTCTTGTAAATGTTTTTTATACACATATATATGTATATATATAAAAAATCTCAAATAAACAAGTAAAACCTCACTAGACTATTTTTTATTTTATTTTCATTCACTTTTATTTAATAATTTGTCATTTTGATTTACCTGTTTAATTATTTTTCCCAAGTTACGTATGTCAAGTTACATTAGTTAAAAATCTGCTCGTCATTAATTTGTTCCTAAAATTACTATCATTCATATCTTGAATAATTTTATATCGTTTCAATTTTATCACGTCTTCATCAAACCAAAATTTCTCAGACATTATCTAAGCCGTCTAATACATTATTTGCATAGTAAGACAGTAAATTTTCGTACGCAGTTTATAACTCCATCAAATATTTACCAAACAAACAGTTACGTAAGCAGTTTCTTATATTTTTCGCACCACAAAATAAAGCTCTTCGATTATTTGGTTTATGATAATACTTTCCGAAACTATAAGGGTTCTAAAAATATACCTAATTTCTCCTAAAATATCGATTTAAGTTCAGTCTACCATCAAAGAAGCCTACTGAGAATATTAATCGATCTCAGTTACTTGCTTCATAGCTCTCTCTCTCATTAATAATTACTCAAGAATTTACATTCTTCTAGCAAGTAATTTAAAATTCAACTCACACAGAATTTGAAGTAAACTCTACTCATTTTGTTCTCTTTTTTTCTATGATGCCACATTCTCTAACAAATTTGCACATCTTGGAAAATTAAATTCATTTGCGATTTTTTAATTCCATATAATTTAGGTGTTGTTCTGTAGGAATGACATTAATTTAATGCTCATTATGTTTTTGATGAAATATATAAAACGTTTAACGATGTGATGTGTACTATACTTAATTAATTTTATTACCGCAATTATTCGAAACTAAGCCACCATTTATTCTACGCCGCACCCCAAATTCGCGTCACATTTTTCTGAAAAAAATATTTTTAAAAAATAGTGAAAGGCTCAGTGTATGTGTGTGTGTGTGTAATGCTTACGAAATTAAAAAGTTTTTAAATGAGAAATAATACGACGGCAATAATTAACTTATTTTAATAGTATTAAAAACGTTTAACTACATACATGAACTTGCAATTGGTCTAGTCGTCAGTATCATGTTCAATTTCCTACATTCAACAAATTTTTCCACTTTCGATTCTAAGTCACACCCAATTTTCAGAAGCAATAACATTAGAGAAAAAAAGTGCTGCTCAGTTTCAAATGAATACAGTAATTTCTAAAACATTTTTTCGAATCGGATGCTAATTTTTAAAAAATCAATTAAGCATTTTTGCATGCTTTAAATTTTATTCGAACTTAATAATCATTTCAAAAAGTATCAAGGAGTCGTATAACTATAAATTAATTTGAACAAATTCGAATCACTAATTAATTTTCCTTGTTATAACTGTTTATCAAATTTTTCTCAGTTCATTTTTACTTACAATTTTTTACTGTTTTATTAAAAATATACTATAATAAAATTTAGCCTTAAACTAATACTTATTAATTTAAAAATAAAAGAACTCAAACATTTTTTTTTCCTTTTTGGAGCTTGATATGATGTTAAAGGATCAATAATTAAATGAAACAATCTGGTATACCCATTCTTCACACTTGTAAATTGAAAAGTTAATGCAAATTAAAGGATTAAGAAGTTTTTAAAAAGTTAATTTTAAATTAATATCAAATTTAAAAAAAGCTTTTTGCATATCTCAGCTGAACAAAAAAAAACATTTTTTTTTAATTTAAAGGTAGAAGGTCTAATAGTTGGTAAAACGAAGCGTTTTTTATATTTATAACGCCCCGTAACTGTCTTGTGGGTCGATTTTTAAAAACAACTTCCTAAGCTAATCTCTATTCAGCAAAAATAATATTTTGTTAGAAATTTTGTGTAATGAACGCTTAAAATAGTGTAAATAATTTATATCATTTGATGTGTAATACGTTAATGTCACTTTCTGTTGTATTTATTTTATATTAAAATTATAATTTTCGCAAGAAACGCCGTTCCTTACATTATAATGGTGATTCAATGGAAACATAGCGAAATGTTGGTTATAGAGCCAAGTTGGCATCATTTTTGGCGATTGATTGAACAGTGCAGAAGTTGCTTTGCTGTAGCACCACCTGGTGGGGAGCTGCAACAAAGAGGATTGCACAAAAACCTTCTCCACAAAGAAAATACATATACATGACAATTTTCATAGTGATTGGTTGAACGGTTTGCAGTGAAGAGAGGTCATATATACGAACATCCATTTATATATATATATTGATGAGCTAATATATGCTTCTTCAGCGAGCTCGCAACCCTTTGCCTCAAATACTTCCGTAAATATTAGTTAAGGTAAAGTTTACTGCGTTCGAAACTATGACTTTGAAAAATCGAATAAAGGAATAATGTTTTTGAGAGATACTTAATGTCAGTTCAATTAAAATATACATATAAAATTGTCTTAGGAATATTATTACAAGAAAAAATTATTTAAATGCAAGTTAAGAAAATGAAGAAAGTATGTAATAATATTTCTAAAATACTCTTTAACACAATGAAAAATGCTTTATTATAATAATATTTTGATCTTGTAATAGGAGGGCTTCTATAAATAGGCTAAACTAGAATTTTTGAAAAATTCCCATTATTTCAGAGTTAATATCGTTTGAAATAATAAAGAATGTGTTTTGTTAAAATTTCTCTTCTCTAATATGATAAAATATGAATAAATACACTTCTAAAAAAATTATACAGTTCAAAAATCTTTGTTTAACCCCAGTATAAAAATTCTAGCTATAAATAAGCGAAGTATTATTATTACAGATAAATTTTTCATAGAAGGAGAATGCTTTGAAAATAAATATGTCTTTTCTTTCTTTTTTGCCAAAAAATTGCACTTAAATCCTTTTTTTTGTAATAATATTCTGAAAATCCTTTTATATGTATATTCTAGATCAGTTGACACAAAATATTTAGTCACTTTTGTATGCTATTATATTATATGTTATTTATATGTTATGGTTTTGAACGTATTCAGTCTAATGGCAATGAGATTTTTAATTAGAAGTTTCAAAATGTAGAGAATCCAAATATTGTGAGTCAGATTTACTTTTCAACAATATTTATTATTTATTTTCTTATGTTTTGAGAATTATATGAGAAAAATATTCATTTGTGTCGATTAGGGATTGAATGAAAGCTTATGTATTTGTTGAAATTTTTTTTTTTTGTATGTTGTCCAATTCATTTTGTGTTCCATAGAGATATGATTTACTATAATTTTATTTTATTTTTAGAGAATTTTAAGTTTTTAAAAATAGTTTTTGATATTTTCCTAAACATTTTCTATCTTTTATCTTCTATAACCAGTATTTTTAAATGTTTCAAATGATTTTCTATACAAGTTAAGAAAGCAATTCATATCGAGGGCTTTAAAATCCGTTACCGCAACTTTTATCTGAATATGTACATCTACTAACAGCTTTAATTTTTTTAAGCAAAACCAAATACTTCACACATATAAATAGTAGTTCTTAGAATAGCTCTACATATTTTTTAAAGAACTGAAATAAGTCTAACAGTCTAAGTCTCACGCGGATAAATATTTTTTTTTCATTTTGAAGAAATTATGTTTTTAATCCGGTAACAGGCATGCACTACATACTAACGTTAACGGTCACGTGGGGTTACTATCAGCCCAGTCCTTTTTTAATAATAATTTTTATTTAACACGATAAAAATAGTAATTACAGTGAATAATTTAATTAAAAAACTAATATACTTATATACATTAAGGATTTTTCTATTTTTCTTTGATAATTTGAGGGAAAATATCAATCAAACTGAACCAAGAAGTTTCAAATGTGCGTGACTTAAAAAGAACACAAATCACAGACACTTTTCGCTAATATTACAGGAATGTTACTTGCAGATAAAATTGTCAGATGTTGTTCAAGTTATTGTAGTTTTATTGCCCGTTGATGATCGACAAATAACATGTTGAGCTTTTACTTGCTTGTGTCTTTTTGACAGGGCGAAGCACTATCAACACTTATGGCTTCATATTTTTTTTTTGGTGGAGTTCTTTAGGCAGAATTTGTTAATTTTTTTTCAATTCAAACGTTTCGTGTTCATCTATTTTCTTAAATTTGCTTTCGCCATCATGATTAATATACATTATTTCAGCAGGTTTTTTCCTAGCTTGATCATTTTCAACTTCCTAGACCTTCCTAGCAGATATCATTTTTTTTTAATACTTTTTCATTTACATTTACAAACCATAATAAGTCGTACAACACAACAATCAAAACCACTAAGGTGTTCATAAAAGTGGAATGTAACTTGTTTATAGAAAATATTTTAGAACAAAAGTGGTCGTGCGGGGAACTCAATCAAAACAAATATCCTAAGATAGTAAAAAAAGTTTTTTACTTTCAAAAAAGGGCGATTTATGACAAATACATTTAGTTCCCATGAAGACTGTTATATAAGAGGATACTGTCAAGGTCATTGGTAATAAATAAACAGTTTTTGCAAAATTAACGATTTTGTGAGCCTGATGTGACTCTGTGCCCCGCTCCCAGGTTAATTATGATCAAGTAACAAATAATAGCTCCAATATAAAACTTTTTAAGAATCAATTGAAGAGTTTTGGGGAATCAATAATAATATTATCAAATTTTTAAAAAATTGGATACATTGACTTTATTGAAATCGAATGTTCTTTATTACATAATTATGGTAAAATTAACTTTTCTTGCCCAAAATTGACGTTTAGGCCTTAATTGAACAGAAGTGTTATTGGTGGTTATGTGGAGAAAATAAATAATTATTATAAATTGGGACCTACCTATGTGGAAAAGATGTTCTTTGATAGAAGATTTAAAGAAAAATAGTAATAATCATCATAATCATAATTTAAGAATTTATTGCTGTCACAAAAAGGTTAAATTTTCAAAAAAAAGAATAGAAAAAGTTAAATCAGAGCAATACTTAACTTGCGGCCCACCAGACTTTTCTGAGTCACCCGGTCATAGCCCGTTGTACTAACAAATTCAATTTTTTAAGAACAATGAAATAAAAATTGCGAAGGTACTAGAACAAATTATGAGATAATTTTTTTAAAATTGTAACTGATGGTAATAACAAATAACAGTGGAATAGTGACCCTTTTATGGGTGGAACTAATTTGTAACTAACTCTCATGTCTTCCAAGCGAAAGATATATAAAGAATTTATGTCGTTTCAAAACTATTCGGATACGGACTATTTCGTTGGGGGGAAAAAGATAGAATTAAAAATTTGAGTGATTTTTTCAAGGAAATTTTATACTTAAAAAATATAATTTTGCTCGTTACTATACCATTAAGCACAAATCTTTCAATGTCTCTTTTAGGCCACGGTAGTCCAGTGGTCAAGGTCACGGACTCATGACCGGTAGGACATGAGTTTGAACCTAGTGCCGCTGAAGACCTGCCGTGCAGAGGGAATGATGTATTTTAACTTTGCCGGGGCTCAAACGTCCTCCCATGGAGGGTGTGGATGTGAGAAGATGGGATTGTCATCTCAGGTGTCGTCCTCGTCGCTTGACCATGGTTCAAAGTTACGTGGTCCTTTGCCAAAAACCCTCGTGTAGCTGAATGAGTGAGTGAGTGAATTTTTCGGTCGCACTGTTCCGCTACACGAGGGCTTTTGGCGACGGACCTCGTAATTTTAAACCATAGTCAAGTGACGAGGACGGCACCTAAGCTATACCCCTCTCCCAACTACTACAACATACTAACGGAAAGATGTCTGAGCTCTTGACAGATTTAACGTGCATCGCTCCCCTGCATAGCGGGTCTTTTATAATACTGGACTAGGCTCAGTAGGCTACCGTAGCCCCTAGTGTAGCTGTGAATAAAATGCGACATTTAATATTCACTCCACCATGCACATTATGTCGCTCTTTTTCTTGAGGATCTCTTTCAAGACGAGATAAATTGATTTTATTTTAAAAACATCTTTGCAACAGCAACAAAATATTTTGTAAGTGGTAATGTTGCAAAATGCAGAGGTAACAAAAGCATCTATAAAATTTGTTGCACTATATATATTGATAAACACATGAAATAGTTAAGGATAACACATATGAATTAATACAGAATTTGTTAAAGTGTTCTTTAAATGTTCTGAGGTACTCTTTGATAAATCCAGTTATTTTTAAAATATTGTCTTAGTAAAATCAAAAAGTATTTGAATATATTTGAAAAAAATTCACAAGTATGTGCTAATTTTAAACAAATAATACTGATTTCAGTCTGGGATTCTGTAAAAACTCTTTATTGCCATCCTGTAATTGATAAATTAATATATGAAAAAAAAACAAGTTTAGCTTTGTCGAAAGAAAAATCAAATTATCAAAGTACATGTCAGCTTTGTTTATATGACAGTAGAATGCAAACAAGGGGTTTGGGATCATTGATAAAATGAAATCGAATTTTCCCCATACCCGGTGAAAAATACATAAAACCTATTTTTTGTCAGTTAAATTTGATAGCTTTAGTGTTGAAACAAAATCCAAAATCATGAGTTTTTATATTTTAAACAATTTTAAACATTTTCCTTGATCTTAAGAGGCTTCCCTCCTTATCTCTAAGTATTCCTCATGTTGCAGCCTTCGAGAAATCCGCTGAAGTTCTACTGAATTAGGGATAGCAAGGATTATGCAAATTGTGTAGCGCTGCGCATCATTTATGCGCAAGTGAGAACGCTGTGGTAACTGCATATATAGCGCGTACTGTGGTTGTTCTAAGTGTTAGTTGAATTGTGCCAGTATGGGTAAACTGCCTGATTTAGACGCCTTCGATTGCGAACAAATCGTAGGTGCGCAACACATGGGTCATTCAATTTCCGAAATCGTCAGATAGCTAGGATTTTCAAGGTCGACAACGTCAAGGGTATACCAAGAATACATAGATGGTGGACAAAAAACTAGAGATCGAGCAAACTGCAAAGAACAAATAGCCTTGATAGTGCATGGTGAGAGACCACTCAAGCGTATTGTACGTAGCCAGCGAAACCAAACATTAGCTCCAATTACCACCCAGTTGAATGACGGTGTCAGTTGTACAGTCAATAAACGGACTGTGCAGCGCTCGCTTCACTGTATAGTTTCGGGAACCGTCGACCAATGAGAGTACCGTTTCTCAATGGCCGCCATTGGGCTTAACGTCTTGCCTGGGCAAGAGAGCACAGAAACTGGAGCGATGAAGACTGTATAGGAGTATCATGGAGTGATGAGTCTCAATCCCAACTACTTAACGCCGACGGGAGGCTGAGAATATGGCGTCAGGCTCATGAAGTCATGGATCCTGCAGGCCGGGTTGGAACTGTACAAGGGCATGGCGGCTCAATCATGGTCTAGGGTGCTTTTTTGAACACTGTTTGGGATCTTTGGTGCGTCTACCAACCTCCCTCAACGCAGTTCGTACTTAGAGTTGCTGGGGATTACCTCCATCCTTTTATGCTGTTATCCGCACAGTAAAGGAATTTTTCAGCAAGACAACTGTACCTCTCACAAGTCCCTGTTAGCTACTGGCTAGTTGGATGAGCATTCCTCTGACTTTTCTGTCATAAATTAGCCACCTAGAAGCCCCCATTTAAATCTGATTGAGCATTTGTGGATGTTTTGGAGAAAGGCGTGAAAGGCCATCACACAGTACTAATGAACTTATTGAATTATGAACAGCTTTAGCCAATATTTAGCAAATCATTCACGTGGAACGTTTCCAGAAAATAGTTGAATCTGTGCCTCGTCGTGTGGCAGCCGTTATCAAGGCCAGAGGAGGTCCAACTCGTTACTAGGTAGGTATTCCTAATTCAGTGTAGTTGTCACCCGGAGAAAAAAAAAGGTTGAGTATCCCTGAGTTAGATGATTTTAAACTCAAAATATAAAATTATTTTTGTACTATATAAGTAATGAAAAATGATGCTTGTTGATAAATGAGTACTGATAACTGAATAGTGTTATGTACATTACAGCATTTCATAACCCTAGCTTTTTCTCTTTCAGCGTCAAATCAGTCCGATTTAAGCATTCTTCTATCTTCTGCCTTATCGAACCCTGTCACTTCGACAGTAGGTTTTAAAAAAAAAACTTAAAAAGCTTCTTAATGTAATTCTTGAAATTATGCAGTAGAAGTCCTCTTGTAACAACCTGGTAGTGGTTGTTGGTGTTTGGGGGTTCGAGTAATGATCAGCCATAACTAGTTTCAAACTCAGATTTATTATCCCACTAACTTAAACCAAACAACTAAAGGTAGGAAATGCACTACGTAATTAATTAGAAGAGGATACTTAACATATGAATATAATCTACTCCACTTACTCTTAGAATATTTTGAACTTCTACGCTAAACTTCACGGTAAATCTCTTATTTTTTTGTAAGACCTAAGGGCGTAGTTCTTAAGCTCAATCTTATAACTTATTCTCCAATTACCAATAATTGAACATCCATCAACTGACTTTCGACTAACCTCGCGTACCCAAATGTCTACGCTTAAATATAACAACTCACTTGCATAAATCAAGTCTTCTTCTTCGGGAGAAAGTATTCAAAGGAGCATACAGTTAAAAAGATATAAATTTACCCCAAGAGGATTAGTTGAAGGTTTGTGGATAGACCCGTTGCATTTTTCTCGCAATAAATGTCGAAAAGTACTAAAAAATAGCTATTTTTCCTTAACAAAAATTACTTTGACTTTTTACCATGAAAAGAACTCAAATACCTAAATTTTTTTTCTTCTTGTGGCAGTACTTAACACAAAAATTATTTATTTTATTTTACTTTTCCATTCATTTACATACCAAAGAATAATTTTTCCGTATAAGTAGGTTTTACAATTCTGAAAAAAAAATTTACGATCGCTCTTTGAGAACAGCTTAAGACGTGATAGTTTTAGGGATTTGATGATAGAACGCTCAAGTTATCTAAAATAATACAATAAAATTCTACAGCTTTCCAATACGGGCATATTTTTCGTTAGAGATCAAAATACTCAATAGTAGTTTAAAGAGTTTAGTTGTCTATTTCCGTTCAGACTGACGATTTAAAGAACCATAGAGAAATTCAAAAATATTTTGCTTATTCTTTCAGTACAGTAAGTTACAAGAGAATTTTTTCCAAGCCTTCGTTGCCTCCATTATTGATTTCCTTTTACGTACATCAGCTCCCTTACGTAGATTTGATTTTATTGATTTCGGCAAACGTCTAGCCTTAAGGTGAATGCATCGGTGAAAAAAATGGTAAGCCCCATGCCTCTCCTGGAGAAGAATGTCATCAAGAAACAACAAATCGAATTTATTTTCTAACAGAATGGGAAACGTAGGGCTTAAACCGTTAGTTAACTTAGTGAAAACAGTTCTATTCAGTGGGCATTTCACGTAGGAACATGTTCAAACATGTCGTTTGTATTCACGGACTTTCGACCATTGAGTTTGAATTGCCTTAGAAGGGTTGCGGTTTTTATCTTGCTCCCAGATATAGTATGCAAAAGCCTTTTTTTTATGAAGAGATCTAAATAAGCAATGAATAGGACGACCGTTAGCCCCATAAACAGTGAAAAACGTTTTAAAAGATCGTGTCTGAAAATTATTACTTAGATATTATGTTATATTTTCTTGAATTTGCATTGGAAAAGTAAAGTAGCATTTTATTTTCGCTGTTTCTTTTGATTAATTATTTTAAATTCATGTATGATATTTCAAAATAAATGTCCGATTTTTATAGGGTTATTAACTACCTGCTTTATTTACTCAACCTCTGTAACAATGGACTATCCACCAGGTCTATCCTCTCTAATTCGGATTTTCTTCCATCCAGCCAAATTGGCACTTCAAGCTAGTGAGTGAGTGAGTGATTTTGGGGTTTATTGGCGCAAGAGCCGATTTCGGCTATACTGCGCCAAACATTTGTTTTAATATCTGTGGTCTAGGCGGGAAGAGAGAAAGAAAGAATGAATTGAATGACAAGAAAGAGGGTCGAAAATAGAGAAGGATCACTAGGGTACCCCGGGTTCGTGAAGCCCGTGTTTACCAGACAGTAAACCCCGTGGGAAAAGGAAAAGATCACTAGGGCACCTCGGGATTGTGACACCCGTACTCACCTAAAGAAGATGAGCCCCCTGAAGGGGGCACTTCAAGCTAGAACAACTCAACTCTACAAACGAACATCACTGCCAAATAACATAAAAGTCAACGAGATAGAGGAAAAGAGAAGGTAATGGATACTTGCGGACAATATTGATATTCATTCGTGAAAAAGTATTGTCGTATCTATTTTTACAAAGCAAGGTTAAGGAGGATTTTGAATAGTTAAGTTCGATAAGTTGCATCTCTTTCAGATAAGTACAAAATTTATTACTGCCCTTTAGCTTGTCTTGTCTGCATATCGCGAAATCATTTCTAGTATTTGACTAACTAAACGTTATTTATAGAATTTCTTCTTGGTAATTATTTCGAATTTGATTCAAGAGTTTCTCTATCCATCCTGCGTTCGGATACCTGCGGGAATCTGCATAATGAGCGAGATCTTCCCCTCATTTAACACGAGGAAGTGGTACCGAGATATCTCTTCCATATTTATTTCCCTAAGTTGTTTCTACTAAAATGCTTAAGATTGAAGTATATTGCATCTTTTACTATTATACATAATATGTAGTCGACTCTCACTAACTGAAATCTACGAGGATACTAACCTCTCGCTAATTCGAAGTATATGCTCAGCCCCTAGAAGATCTCTTGATATTTCGAACTAAAACAATACGTTTCAGTATACTCAATATTTCGAAGTAAAATCTGTTGCTGACCAGACTAAATCGCGTGATAATTCGAAGTTATCTTATATAGTTCTCGACTGCTCTAACACATACTATCATGTAAAGTCCTGTATCAAATAGATTAAAGCTTACATGCTTTGTGTTGTATTCTCTCTACGTGTCTCCCCTGTAATGTAGCACCTTTGATGACCATCTGTCTACCATCATTTTTTTGTGTGTGTTTCCCGGTTCCTCCATTAAAAAGACACTTTTATTGGTTTTCTTCTTCAAGTTGACAATAGACTGGCCACATCTGTTGTCAGCCACCCATACCTTTCGTAAAATACGTGGCCTTCCTACACATGTACTCAGAAAGGATGGTCCGTTGTTGTGAAGAGATACGTGGGATAGTGTATTTTGCGTATGAGTGACATGACGATTTATGACTCAGCTGCGTGACTTATCACCAAATAGGATATGGGACGGACTGGACCCTGATTTGAAGAACCAAACGTGTTGTGGACAGTGTCCAAGGGAACCGATAAGAGATTAAACAGATTTTTAAAGATAATAGATTTTTTTATCAAAAAAAGATTAATTATGTACATTATGTATTATTTTAATAATTGTTTTTTAAAAAATGTATTTTTTTAATGCGGGTCTTTTAATTTTTATATAATATTTATATTATAAAATATGTACTTTTAAAAAAATACTTTAAAGTAATTTTATACTTAAGTACAATTGCTTTATTACATAGTTTCAAATCTAAATGTGTTAGAAAAAAATTACTTTTCGTGTATTTTGGGATTTTTTTACTCTTGATAATTCGAACTCTTGATTCTTCAAAGTGTTTCGTTGGTCCCTCGATAATTCGAGGTTGATCGAGAGTCGACTGTATGTATATATATATATTAGATGTAGTTGAAATAAAGAAACAGTAGGAGAAACATTTAGAGAGATTAATTGAGAGAGAGAATATCGATAACAGGAGATATTACACTTCTTGTAGGCACTGATGTATATTAATTTTTTATGCTATAGATCTGTGGATTTAGAATTAAATTTCCATAATTTCAAAAAAAAACTTTTATTTCAAACGCATTACAGCAGTTATTAACTTTTGAAGTATTTATCATATTGATACACTATTATTTTTTTTAGTAAATCAAATTTTTTATGTAAAAATTACTTTTCGAATTATAAATTCTACAGACTGCATCACAAACTTTTTCTAAAAAAAATTTTTCATAAAAGGAATGATAATTAATAGTGTTTCTTAATATATCGTTTCTTTATCTAATAAATTTTACAGAAACATAAGTGATCTTGGTAAACTAGTGGTTATGGTCAAGAATTAGCGGCTGGAGGGAAATGGATTCAATCCTTAGCACCTCTAAAAACCCGCCATGTAGAGCAGCTGATACACGTTAAATCTGTAGAGGCTAAAAGTCCTATCAGCAATATTATTAGATTATAGAGCTATTAATAATGAAAAATTAAACAATAAAAGCCCATACGTTATAAACATAAACAACATTTGAAAAATTTATAACACAAAGTAAATGCGATGATTGATAATTTAACAAATAACTTTAAAAGCTCAAGGAGTTCTTCTTAACTATAATTGAATACAAACTTTATAAAAAATTATTTACCATAAATTTGAATAACAAGATTGTCTTCGTCAAAAAGAATAAATAAAAATTCTTTTTCAAACTCAATCTCTCTCTTAGAAAATATTTTCCATGATTAATAATTTTCAAATTGAATAGCAGTTTTTTCTCCTCTAAATATTCATTGAAATCCGCCTCTCCATTCTATTTAGAACATTGAAAAAGAAAGATTTTAAGAGATATATTGCCTATCGTGCCATAAAAAGACCTGTACCCATTTCCCCCCCTTTCGAACGTCAAAAGAGTGAAAAATCCCTTGGTAAAAAGGGATTACAGAGTTCACCCACCGCAGACAGTCGGCGTCGCGGAAAACAGGGAATCCTGGAACGCAGTAACTTTCCCCACGCGACGCTGAAAATCTCAAAAGAACCTCCAATGACTTCAAGAGACTTCTTTTTTTTCTCTTCTGAAAAAAAGTGAGTAAAAGATATATTGTGCAAAAGCTATAGCAACTTCAGAAGAAACTTTAAGGCATATGAAAAAGTATTTGAAATGAGGAGAAATCCTCGATGTAAGTAAAGAAAAAACATGAGGGATTTTGTTTTTTGTATCTGTTGATCGGAAATACACTGAACAATTAGTCTGTGAATGTTTTGTGGGAAGTGTGATAAATTACATTTTATGCATGATTTTAAAGGTGAAGAGAAAAGGGTAATTATCTGTAAAATTATAATTTATCTCAGAACATGAAAACAATCAACATATACGTGTCTTTCAAAAATGTTTGTACATTTAAATAAATGATAGTTTAAAAACCTAAAATACACCCTTTTATATTTTATCGAAATAAGTTGTAACTTAATCTTTTAATCGCCAAACCTGGAAATCGGATCTAAAAATGGGAAGTCGTTAATCCTAAAGATCCTGATCAGGACAATGGAAAAAAATTATTAAATTATTGTATTGTAATCAGTCCTGGATAAGTGAGCAAAATTTCGAATTAATATAACCTTTTAAAGTGGGTAGAAATTTACTTCAAAGATTCCATTACATACAAGGGAAGCTTATAATAGGGTAAAAAAAAACCTGTAAAAATGTAACTATGATAAGAAGTTTGAAGAGCATAGAATCGCGTGCGAAAACAAGCCAAGAAAAGGATACCTAAAGAAAATAACTCAACGTTAACAGTGATTTATTGTGATAAAAATTCATCAAAAATACACGTTTGAGTGCTACAAAAGTTTCTATAGAACTATCTGAAAAATTTTCTTATCTCAGTTTTATTGAGGTAACTGTGTACTCACTTCAAACAGTTTAAAAAACTGTTCGAAGAGTACTCAGATCATCCGGATTACACGGGAGCTGAAGTTGAGTAAAATCTTTTTGTAACTGCGAAAAATAGAAAGATTCGACTCTCCGTAACTAAATCCCTGATAAGCAATACCGGTTGATTCAAAAATGTGATCAATTTCAAAGCCTCATAAATTTATATTGAATTAAATTATTTACATGAAATTTTCAATGTGGTTTCTTTTAACATTGTACATTCTATTTAAATGTTTAGATCAAGCCAAAAGAGAGCTTTTGCAACCATTCTTGGGGGATATTTTTCCAAATCTCTTCGATTGCTTTTTGAAGCCCTTCAAGTGGTCTTACTTTACGTCCATTTAATTTTTTTTAAGAGTATCCCCAAAAAATTATTAAGAAAAACATAGTCAGAGGAAGGTGGTTGTCATTTTTCAGGAGGAAGAAAATTTACTTTTTTATCTTTCAGCCCTTTTATAGTTGGTTTTGCGGTATGATTTCGTGCAGAAACTTGGTGAAAAACAAAGTTTCCTTGAGGGTAAAAACATTTACTTTCTTTGATCATCATGTGCTTCAAAAGTTTATTCTGAGAGCATTTAGCATCAGTTTTAGCCTTTTGTCCTACAAAAAAATGTTTTTGTTCAGACTTGAAAGGATATTTACATCCATACCATAACACCTGACACCAGCTTGCTTTTTGCAAAACAGTGGAATCGTTGCGACTCTTTTCGCGTGAAATATATTGTATCTTCATTTCGCCAGCTGTAAATGACAGATGGAACTTTCTCCAAAGTTATCCATGTTTTGTACCTCGCTTTGGGTAACATCAAATACAGAAGCCAAGAGCGTTTTCTTTTTTTTTCTGCGGTCTTTGTAAACATTTGATAACAGACTGGTTTATTCCTCTTTTTATGGCCAATTTTCTTTATCTGGCGACAAATTGTTGATTGCGATACCAGTAGCATCTTTGTTAAAGTTCTTTGAGGCAGAGGATTTTCTATAGTGATAAGTCTTTTCAGATTCCTTTTTCACCTAGGATTTCCTTTCGTCCACATTTTATTCCTAGAACCTTAGATTGCCATCCAAATTTTACTTCTTTCTGAAGTTTATTTTTTAATATATAAGAAAAATCCCATTTCTGATTTTTAAATACTTTATTTACAATCATCCTTCAAAAGCTTTAAAATTTCATTTCGGGTTTGAGGACTTCTTTTTGGAGTCCTAATTTACTTCCACTAATAAAAAATAACTAGATTGGTAATTTAAACAAATCATTTTAAAAATATAATTGGCAATAAGGCGATTAAAGTTTACCATATATAGTTATAAGCTTTTAAAATTGGTCACTCGTATTTTGAATCAACCTGTACTGAAACTTATTGGAATAATCTCATATTTGGAGATGAAATCAAACGTAACATTTTTGACTCCAAGGGGTGTATAATAGTATTAAGAAGAAAAATCTAAGAACTTAAACAAAAGAATTTAGTTGGAACAGCGAGGAATGGAGTCGAAGGTGTTTTTGTGTGGGGGTGTACGCCACCTTCAGGTAAGTAACTTGGTATTTATTGATGATATTGTGAATCCTGAGCTTTATTCAAGTATGTTACAGAACAGTTTGGAATTATCCACCCAAAATTTAGATATTGGAGGCGTTTATATTTTTCATCAAGATAATGGCCTCAATCATACTACTCTTAACGTAAACCTCTAGTGTCTCTATCACTGTCCCTAAGTTCTGAAAACATCACCTCAAGATTTAAGCCAAATAAAACATATTTGTGGAGAACTTAAAGTTAGTGTCAGAAGATATGTCATGTAATACAAAATGTGAACTAAAAGTAGTGATTCTAAAAAAGTAGAAAAACAACGATACAGAAATTAAAGAAAAACTGGAGAAATATGTATCGGGACATTTTTTAAACTGTTGTGAATACTAAAGTCTATCCTACTAAACATTAAATTAAGAAAAATAAATAATTAAAACTATGTTGAATTTTTTATAAGTGCACAGACTTTTGCGACGAAATTTCTTAGTAGTTTTTTTATTATTAATTTTTCAAAATAAGAGTTACGCTACGTTTTAAAAATTATTCCAATAAGAGAAAGTTGCAATTGTTATAAAAATTATAATTCTGATACATTAATTTTTATTATTTGATAACAATGAATTATATAAGAATTTTCAAGTGTGCGAATTTTTTTACGTACTAAGTATTTTTGTACTTTTCTCTTAATTGGTTAACAATGTAATATATGTAAAAGGAATAACAATAAGTCACTAAAAATAAAAAAGTAAAACTTTGATTTTGTCTCAATTTTTCATTGAACTTAGTACAAATAGTAAACAACTGGTAATTAGTACTGAATATTTTCAAACGATTTACTTAAACACCAATCACTGATATAAATCTTTCTGTTGTATTTTTATTATTAATGCCGAACTTTCGCTTGCACTTGACGACCGTAATTTTAAAAAAACTCAAATGAAAAGGACGAAAAAAATAAGAATTGTACGAAACAACATGAAAAAGAACATTCTTGTGAATGGCTGAAATAATAATAGTCATTTAAGCATTCGAGGAAAATAGAAACTTATTTGTTTATAAGTTTATACCTAAGTTTAAATAAAGTTAGCAAGAAGATTCAATGAGACTATTTTGCTTTGTTTTCTTTTATATTCCTTTTTTCAAATTTTGATGCTTGAAATTCTTTTTTTTTATCAGTCAGTATCTGGAAGTCAAAATAATCTAAAGGTTAACACGTAAGTTTTGTTGCTGCCTTTTAATCCCTGTTCCAACAAAAGCCATCTCTCAAATTATTAGAATTTGGTTACTTTGTACTTCAAAATCTTCTTAAAGGATAGTGTTGAAATTAAAAGTTTGAAGTATTGCTCAAATATCCTTCCTATCATCTTGGATCAAATATTAAAATAACGAAGTCATTTGCTTGTAGCATATTGTATTGTTCTGGGCTTATGTGAATGTACAGTTTTAAAAATTTATACTTTGTTTCCTCAGAGGTACACAATAATGGTTTTTTAAGCATTTTAAACAAAATTCTAAAATTTCAAAATAAAATTAAATGTCAAATAACAGTCTCATGTTATGAAACCTCGATGTGCGTCCACTTTAGAATAAATTCAAGGTGATTTATATTAAATACAAGTCGAATGCTTGTTTCAAATAAGATTTTATTTTTCTTTTTGGAATGCATTTCATACACATCAAATAATACTTGCTTACGTCCTAGATTCATGGATGGAAGAATGTCAAAAGTTTTGAAGAGAAGTTGCACCATAACAAACCCGAAGAAGCCATAATAGCATTGTCTAAAATGATCAAACAATGTAAGAAACCAAAGTAGAATTTTTCAGAATATATTTTTAGTAAAAGTAAGAGTTTTAGAGATAGAGACGGGAAAGAGAAAAAATTAAATTAGTTAAATTATTATTTATTTAATCTAATTCATTCATCTTTATGTATTTTAGTATCAAGCGGCGTTGAATATTTTTTTATATAATTTTATACAATATAATTTGTTTAATTATATTGTATTATATTTAAAAATTCAATACAATAATTTAACAATGGGGGTTTTTTTTCAGTGTCATGGATTAAAATTTTTTGATAAATTTTCTGTTTGGGGAAAATTCAAGGATCTGAAATGGAGTATCGAAGTGCTAGTGTATGTGTAAAAAAATTCCTACAGCTTTTGTTTCTGTAAACTCAGCAAAGGTAAACTCATAATTCCTTGTCAAAATTAAAGGATAAAATTTGTCAAGATTGTCATTGTCTTTTCACTAAAATTCTTTTATGTTCCCCACCACGAGTCGGCAACTCTGTAGCTGGGAAGTGGTGAGCCAAGCCAATCTACCAATAAAATGCAGCGTGCCGCACAGTAGGAAATATTTGAAACAATTCAATTCATGCATCAATGCATGCAGAGATAGGGAGTTGAGGTCAAAATACAGATTTAGAATTTTATTATATATTAACTATGCATCCTTTAAAGATATTTTATTAACAAAAAAATAAACAACATAAAATATAACTATTATTTCAAAAGAAATAAAAAAAATTAATACTGTGCATAAATCCCTTCTATGTATCTTAATTTAAAATAATTATCAAAATAAGAAATAAACATAAAATATAATTCCTTCAATATAACTAAATAAAAAATCAAACATTGTTTCGGCACTGCACTACTTTATAATACTCAATATCAAGAGCATAATTTGTGACTTTTAATTTGACACGATTCTGAATGTTCAGTTATTAAACAACTTCTCTGCGCACTCAAAGATTTTTCATTAGAAAAGTAATATGTGTTCGTATATTAAACCATAAGCGGAAAGTAGAGTACATGTAATATTCTGTTGTTGTTGCTAATGTCATCTTTCCGACGGTGTCAGAGCGAGTCACACGAAATTCATCTCGGTAAAGAGCTAGATGTACGGCTGTCGTAGGTTTGAACCCCAATGTAAGTGACTGTACGATTTGGCTCGGTTCCATCCCAATTTTGAGGAAGAATCACTGTCTTCACCTTCCACCAAATCACGAGAAAGCATGCGGCTCGACAGTTATTTAGAGTGCCTTCATACTGCACAGGCACACTATGCATTTACTAACATCCATGCCTTCTTCAGAATCTGAACCCAGGCCCAACGGTAGAGCAATCAGCGTCACTGACCACTGTACCGGATGGGAGGCTGTAATTTTCTTCTACCATTTAACTCCATTAACTCCAGCAAATACCAATTCTTTAGCTCATTCAACAATTTAAAGTAATTATTGATTTTCTTCCAGATTTTTTTCCTTAATTTTGTTAATTTTGCTTTCCATAATTCTGAAGGTGATAGATCAATAAGTTCCATTTCAAAATAATAATTGTCTATCTACTGAAAAGTTGACAGAATTGTAGAAAGTACCACAGAAAATTCTGCCACGTGCCAAGTCTGGAACGTCGTACAATTTTCTGTGCCATAGGTTGCCGATGTCTGTTCAGCACCATACCAAATGAAACAATATTGTAAAGATGTACTATTAATGTATACTATTACGGAAACAATGCAATTCAATAGAGAAATGGTTAAATCCCCAATCAATGAGAAAATATCGCATTTTTAAATACATCAATTTTTATTTTGAAATATATTATTTACATGTCATAAAGATATCTTAAAATCACTACAATGTCAAAGAAAATTTTAAACATTCGAAAAGGTACCTGAAATATGCTGATCAGTAAGGGGGTCTAAAGGGAACCGATCTTAATCCCTACCTGTATATCACATGTGATAGAGAACGCTTACTTAATCCTGACAGCAAATGATTTGTTTGCGAATAAGTCTGAATAGACAGAGTAATTTAGAAGAGATTTTGAGCTGAGATAAGCTTTTACTTGTCTAGCCACAATTTAATCCTTACGAAGTCGAATTGTTATACTTATGTTAAGATAAACAATACAGTTAATGATCAAACTAATTTCTCCGTTTTAATGATTTTCTCAGTTTCTGTTAATTGGTTAATCCATGTCTAGAACAGTCTCGTTTGTTATTTTGTTAGCATTTTAACAGTGGGATGTTTACAGCAATATGATAAACTTTAAAAGAAGACAGCGTAAGATTCTATCACTTAACTAATTAAATTAATTAAATCAATCGTATTTATTTTATTCAATTGAAAAAAATAAAAAGTTTTGAAATTAGAATTATAATGTTTCTAAGAGTTCTTTCATTTTACTAAACTTTATGAAAATAAAAATTCGAAAAAAACACCAATTCTTCGTGGAGTTGCAAAAACAATCGGTAGTGTTAAAAATAAAAATCATTGGTCAATTAAATATTATTACTGGGAATTTTTTTCATTCTAGCGATGTAATGAAAAATCAATAGACATTTTAAGTTTTTAAATATTTTCTATGCAACTTCTTTAGGTATCACAGGAATGGAAATTATTTAGAAGTTTCAAAAACTAAGGTAACAAGCCCATTCAGAGTAAACGCTTATTCAGGAAATAAAAAGTATATATACAATTTAAAATGGCACAGGTACATATTACTTTTCTGTAGATAGTCACCATACTTTACGAGGCATTTGTTTCATCGGTACACCAAACCATCAAAACAAACAAAATCGGAATCAAGGTTATGCAACAACGTCAAGACGGTTTGCTGAACCTCCTCATCGGTTCTGAAATGCTGAACTCCCAAGTGTTTCTTTAAAGATCAGAAAAGATGGAAATCACTTAGTGCGTGGTTGGTACTGTAGTACTGTAAGGAAGGTGTTCCAATAACTCCACTGAAAACGCTCCTTCTTCATCTCGCACTTCTATTTCGCCTTTGTCACATTCCGTGCACCAGAACCACATCTGCCTTCATGATATAGAACTTGTACCGTGCATTTCTACTCATTGCTAATGAATTTCAGTTGGAGAATTTTTTAATGCAGAAACCGTGTCACACTTCTTATTTCAAACGAGGACCGTGTTTCCGTCAATGAACCCATTTTTAACTGAGATTTAGTCACATGTTACCGGAGAACCAGCTCCATCTACCGGCCCCATTTGAATGTTGTATTTGTCTTTTTTTTATCTGCAGACGGATTTTAATTAATTCGGAAAATTTGCATACCCGTCAGAGCTTTTGTTACCTACGTAGAAGTGAAAATTGTCCACCAATGTCTATTATTATTATGCTTTGTATATGTATACGCATATATATATCACATGAATAGTATTACCCAATATGAATTCAGAGTTTGTGGAACTTTTAAAGTTCAATTTTTCTTCAGCGATCACTTTATTTAAAATCTATACTGTTCTGAGCATTATTCTAGAAATGAAGAGAAACAAAGCAAAATAAAAGCTAAAATACTTCAATTTAACATGTTTCAATGTTCTAGTTAACCTATTAACTAAATAATCTAAACTTTCTTTGAGAAAATTCAAAGCAACCACCCCACAGCTAAAGTCAAAGGCGATGATTTAATTTACATGGTACCACAAACCAATTGATTCGTTGTTTCTATTGCTATCCTAATGATCGAAAAAGAAGGAAATTTAGAATCGATAGAGTACAGTTAGGAGTTGGCATGGGGTGTAATTAATCTTACAAAATCTGCTGACTTCAGTTTGGCAATAAGATTTATTAATTGTAATAAGAAAATAAAAATGTTAATGAGGAACATTGCCTGTTTGTGATCTTTATCAGATGAATTTGAAGAATAGTTTGTTTTAAAGTATTCAGAGTTCAATTAAGGTTTCTTGAAGTTAGAGATTTATTCTTACCAAATCAAGTCGAACACACACAATGCATTAATTGCAATTACAATAAGAAATAAATTAAAATCGAAAGACTGAAAATGTGAAAAATTAACATGTTGAATTTTGATAATTCGTTAACATTATCTATAATGTCTTTACTATAAATTCAAATCTGTTATGGAACGTTTGGTTCCATAACGTTAAAGTATAGAAATTTGCGCAAATAATTCGAAGAACAATTTTTTATGCCATTAGGCTTAGCTGCACTTACATCAAAACATTGCAACTAATCGGATGCCAAAATACGGACTGTTGCCAATCTGGTAAGCTAAAAAAGGTTTCAAAAAATAGCTTCCAGATTTACAAATATAATTATAAATACAGTAAGTTTATATAAAATACAAATTCCTAATATTAAAAAAGCATAAATATAAAATTATGAAATTCATTTTAAAAATTAATAATTTTACAAATTATGTTTTATAATTTTATTACACTTCTGTTTGTTTATTATTTGGCTTGAGCGGCCATTAGTTGGCAACGAGTGAATAATATTTGTCTCAACAATATAGTATAATGAAGCATTTTAATCATAACAATAATGTAGAAAATAGCAAAAATTAACTGCATTTGATTTTAAAAAAATATATTAATTAAGCTTGTTTTCCTTCATGATTTTAATAATAACGGAATTATTTAGTGTGATAACAATAAAACCTGAATGAGTGATGGTGGTATCAAGTTAAACAAGAACTTTCAAAGAATAATTTCTAGCATTAAACATTTTAAAGGAAATGATTCTTAATGTGTTACTTACGATATAAATTCTTCTTTTTAGCTTAAATTTAGAACAGAAAATAAATTATTACGGAACTCCTTTTCGAATTCAATAAATGCAATATAATCAAAGGTATATGTCTCCAAAATAGTGAAAAGATAAATATCTCTAAGAAATTTTATTAAAAAGTGATAAATCTTAAGTTATATATAAAGAATTATTTCTATTTGTTCCACATTTGTCCCATTTGTTGTTCTTAATTCTATTTGTTATATAATAGTTTCTATTTGTTGTAAAGTGACTTGATAATAATTGTAAGATTCATCAAAGTAATAATAAATCTTATGAAATTGTGAAACATAATGCATATGCCAATTTTCGTTTATTTTAAAAATAAAACATTGTTAGTGAAAAATGTCTAACTTCTTTTTATTTAATGCAATTTGGAAGAAATATATATGTTAAATTTTTCATGAGATATTTGAGCGTCAATTCATACTCATTAGAAAGGGCTATTGTAAATGCTCATGTCATAGAAACTGATTGTACCTAGCAGCAAAAGTGTCCTCTAGCGATCATTGATCGGTCAGGTGGAGAGAATGTGGTCGCTATCAAAAATCGTCCATGCTCTTTGTCCAACATTTTTGTTAATATAATGCTTCTTTTGTGACATAACTTAAGTTTATAAATAACTGTTAATAAAGATATACTTTGTTGAATCCAGCCCCAAATTCACCATCTTTATTTTAACCTACGTCTGATGTTCAAAACTAAAGTTTAAAAAACAAAGTCCCCAAACTGTTTTTCTCATAGACCCCTTGCCATATTTTTCGGTTTGGGGACCCTTGCTTACATAACAATGAATTGTAGCAAATTTATCAACTTAAATGTATTTTTAACAGATGATAGTACTATATTGCTTTAAAAGGTTTAAATTTCAACTGTAGTGAAGTATTGCGTTTAAAAGTTAAGAAAGCAATATTAATTAAATTTAAATTTGTTTAATACATAAAAAAAACTTTTAAATAAAATAACTGAACAAAAACAAATTCTCAGCATATGGCGCCAATCGTGCCAAGTGTAACCCTAAATTCTCCTAGGCTAATTATGCGCATTCTTTTGTTTTTCTTTTGTCGTATTACCACAATCAAAACATTCTCAAACTTAAGTTTCAAAATCTGAATAAAGGACATTTAAATATTGTGTGAACCCAGGGACGTCTTAAGACTTCTTGAGGCCGTGGGCCCCTACGCAAAAATAAGTCTAGGGTCCCTATACAAAATTAGGCCCTGGGTCCTATGCAAAAGTAAGCCCTGGTCCCGAAATAAAAGTAGACCTGGCCTCTAGCGTAGATAGTCCTAATAGGCCCTATGTCAAAACTCCTTCGGGACCCTTTTGGGGCTCCTTAGCCTTAACATTTCACGATATTTTGCTTACATATGTGGGGCCCTTGTAGCTTGGAGCCCGTATCCATTGATACAGAGGTAGCTACGCCCCTGACCAGGGCCCCTACACAAAGATAGACCCCACCACCAACTGATTCTTAAAAGTAGACAGTATGTTGCATACGTATCAAATATTCGTACAGACAATAACTCAAAACATATTCATAAGCATGACTCACAATCGCACAAACCCGGCTCGATCGACTAACGCCTTTTGATTGAATGAGTAATAATAATGTATGTGGTACCTAGGCCTATACATGGACGACGGTCATCACATGTAACCAGTAGCATATGTTGAAATTTCCATTTTCGGATAATCAACTGGAAAAAAACATTGACCGTTGATATTATCAAATCAGGATATTATTAAATCTGAGTTGAGAATGAGACTAGCCCCCATTGGCGAGGCCCTGGCCGGGCCTAGGTGCCCATGCCTTAAGACGTCCCTGTGTGAACCTAGGTTAAAACGTCAATTTCCTGGCCGGTTGTCTATGACAAATTGAAAACTGGGAAAATTCGAGACGTCCAATATTATACTCCTTTAGTTAACTTTGGAAAGAAAAACGTTGGAAAGATGGTTCTTGTTTTAATGAAATTTATGCTGTCGCCGCCTTGTGATTACAAATAAACCTCAATAAATTTAGTAAATAATTATGTTAAATAGATAAAAAATCTGGTTTCCACTTGATTAAATATTCTCTTAAAATTAAATTCATGATCTGATTTAATAAGATCTACTATCGTAGACCCCATTTACACTCATGGATCCCCAAATTATTTTTTTGCTGACGTGAACCCCTTGCAGGTCATTATAAACACCTGGGGTCTTTGTAGACCACTTTGGGAATCACTGGTTTAAAACATATTTTTGCTTTCTCTTTGAGAGATTTGCCTTAAAGTAGCGCTTTATTACGAAAATAAATCAATGTTTCTAATATGATATGAACTAACTTTTAATCATCTCAGGGTCAGTAATTTGTTTAAATTAAGATTAAATTAATTATTTTATTAATTTGACTAACATCCTTAAGAGTCATAGGAAAATATCTTAATAATTATAAAACAGTTTCACTTGTATTAATCATTGTACAAAATATATTGTTTTTGATTCCTATTAAAGATGATAGATAATAGAAAATATCTTAAAAAGAATTTTCGTGATTAAGTCCTATATGTTTTCTTTATTACTTATATAGTTATTTCTTTAGATTAAAACGTTTACGACTAATTAAATATAAAGATTTATTTTATCTAATTTATCAATGAGAAGTATTCCCCAGGAAAGGGAAGAGGAAAAAGGAAACAAAGACATCAAGAGCGGTACTTTATCACAATAAATAACTTTTTTGATATATGATCCAGACTAGCCTG